>JABUQX010059134.1:0-22500 GCA_015478945.1 Trachelipus rathkii | reverse complement strand
ACACATCCAACGCAAACAAAAATACTTAACAGACTATGATCTGCTCTAAGTGAGCAAACTCATATGTTACATTGAAATAGGTAAAATAAGATAATTATTTCAAAAATACATAACAGATTTGATTTAAAACAGTGGGCACATCGAACAAATTAAATGAACAAAAATACTTAACAGACTAGCCTTGAGGGGACTACAAAGTCTTTGCTAGTTGGTGTTCTGTAGTTCTGTAGTTCTTCTTCTTCAAATTTTCCTATTATTATTATTATTATTATTATTATTATTATTATTATTATTATTATTATTATTATTATTATTATTATTATTATTATTATTATTATTATTATTATTATTATTATTATTATTATTATCATTATCATTATCATTATCATTATCATTATCATTATCATTATCATTATTATTATTATTATTATTATTATTATTATTATTATTATTATTATTATTATTATTATTATTATTATTATTATTATTATTATTATTATTATTATTATTGTTAATGTTATTGTTATTGTTATTGTTATTGTTATTGTTATTGTTATTGTTATTATTATTATTATTGTTATTGTTATTGTTATTATTATTATTATTATTATTATTATTATTATTATTATTATTATTATTATTATTATTATTATTATTATTATTATTATTATTATTATTATTATTATTATTATTATTAATAATAATATTATTATTATTATTAATATTATTATTATTATTATTATTATTATTATTATTATTATTATTATTATTATTATTATTATTATTATTATTATTATTATTATTATTATTATTATTATTATTATTATTATTATTATCTATTATTATTATATGAGAAAGTATTCTTTTGATATTATTAAGAAAATAAAATATCTTTTAATGTTTTTATATATATTAAATTGTTTCAATAGTTTTCTACTATTTACATCTGATTAAATGTAATAATATTTGATTACCTAAATTTACTGTGATATTAAATTAATTTGATTTCAGAATATTTTCGAAATGTTAATTTTGCAGATTCTCTTAAATACTTTCTTAAATACTTTCTTTCCTTAAAAAAGAAAATTTGTTTGACTATTTTTGACTAAATTGTTACTAACAGATAACATGGTTGCTAACTCGTTGTACCAACGACAAATGTTATTACATATGGAACATAAGGAACGTACGGAGTATTGAAACCCACATGGGTCTATCGAGGGGGATCCTGTTCGAGAACTTCTGGAAAATTGTTATTGTTTATCTTGACAAAGTTGTAGTTACTCATAATCTTGAGTTTGATATTATTTTTATGTTATATTGGTGAAACTGTGGACACACATCCAACAAATTAAATAATCAAAAATACTTAACAGACTAGCCTTGAGTGGACTACAAAGTCTTTGCTAGTCGGTGTTCTGTAGTTCTGTAGTTCTGTAGTTCTTCTTTCAAGTTTTCCCTATTATGTGCATTTAGTGTCAAACACTCAAAGATATTTATGTCAGGCAATAATTACAAATTCAAATTTTGGAAGTCATAAAATTCATTGAACAATCATTTGTATAGAGCTTATTTATCATCTTGTTAGCGAATATAGCTAAGATTATTACATTAGGTAAAGGGTGGGTAATTACATAGTCACTGGCCATATGAGGCCAGTAGTCAGCTTTGGTCAACAATGTTACTAGAAAAGTTAAAATTAAATTTAATTAAATATTTATTTGTATTATAAAATTATACTTTATATATATATATATATATATATATATATATATATATATATATATATATATATATATATATATATATATATATATATATATATATATATATATATATATATATATATATATATATATATATATATATATATATATATATATATATATTCAAAATTTGCTATAGTTTAGGTATCAACTTTTTCCGCCATTTATACTTTAGGAAAAAGTTTGGTAATACGAGTATAAAACGACCACACTGCTTCCACAAAATCTTTCATAAACTTCAACCCTTTTCACATCTTTGAGATTCTAGAACTTCTAATCTTGATACCGTGAAAATTATCGAGTTTTCAGAATAGTGAATTGTATTGAAAATATCTCTAAAGGTAGTACTAATTGAGATCTAGACTTAAGCCTGCAAGGCCATTATTTTGGGTAAATCAACATTTTTTCAGTATTTTTTTTTTCAATACTATGCTCAACAGTGACATACGTAGAGGGAAGAGGGGGTGACTAGGGGCTAAAAATTTTGATGAAATCAAATCTTGTTAAAATTTTTAAATAAATGCAATAAAAAAAATGAATAAACACAAAAAGATTGATTCTCTGGAAGATTTAGCAGCCCCCTCCAAAAAAAACAGCTCCCTGTAAAAATATCCCGAATACTCCAATGTTGAACAATGTTACTTTTAATATATAGTTGAAACTATAATGAAAATACACTACACAACTATGGGTTGGACTATTTTAAACCTAAAGTTTTGAAACCTCAATTAACTTTAAACTAAAGTTCACTCAAAAAGACCAAAGCATTTTCATTAAATATCGCTTTGTAAAGATTTTTAATAACCAAATATACTTTTCCATAATAAATGGCATATAGTTCGATATTATGGGCAAAGATATTTTGCATAATTGAATAAGAAGATAGAAATATGTAAACTTTTTCCAATATGTGGTCTAATTTTTTTTATTTCCCAGCATTTATAAAGTAACTTGAATTCACTTAACAATGGAAGGAATGGTAGAGGTGCTTACGTCATGATCTTTTACTTAACTACCCTATTCCAATGCATGTAGCGTACTCTACCCTACATCTACTAGAAAAGAAAGGGAAGATAAAGAAAGAAGATGAATAATGAATATATATATATATATATATATATATATATATATATATATATATATATATATATATATATATATATATATATATATATATATATATATATATATATATATATATAATTTAACCTCTGGACTTTATGTTATAAACGGATATGAAACTTAAAAATGTTTAGTGTCTAAAAAATTTAAGGGGGGCCCCGTCCCCTGATAATGCCACTGTATATATATATATATATATATATATATATATATATATATATATATAAGAAGTTATATATATATATATATATATATATATATATATATATATATATATAGGTTATATTATTGGGTTATTGTTGTTCATATACATATATATATATATATATATATATATATACAAAATGTAAACGCAAAAGCAAGCATATGCATATCATATATATATGAAAAAGTTATTGATAAAGACTGCCCCTAAGTAAGAAAACTTTTGATTGAAATCACAAGCAGAATATATAAATGAATATAAATTTAAATTAATTACAAAAGGGAATGGTAACGTTTAAGCTTGATACAATATTTAACGATAGGCACTTGATTAAGTTTGATTATTATTATTCATATATATATATATATATAAAATATATATATATATATATATATATATATATATATATATATATATATATATATATATAGTATATATATATATATATATATATATATATATATATATATATATATATATATATATATATAAATTTCCCTTAGTAATGTTAAATATTGGAAGTAATATCCTTAGAATTTTGTTTTCCTCGGAAAAAAACATAATAATAATAATAATAATAATAATAATAATTAATAATAATAATAATAATAATAATAATAATAATAATAATAATAATAATAATAATAATAATAATAATAATAATAATAATAATAATAATAATAATAATAATAATAATAATAATAATAATAATAATAATAATAATAATAATAATAATAATAATAAATACTTTTATCGTAGGTATGACAAGAATTTCCCATCTATGGTCATGCTCCCTCAGCCCCGTTAGGTCAAGGTCGAGTCTGAACGAGTCCTAAGTTTTAATAATATATATATATATATATATATATATATATATATATATATATATATATATATATATATATATATATATATATATATATATATTATATATATATATATATATATCTCTATATATATATATATATATATATATATATATATATATATAATCACGTGATAAGAAATTAGAATTTCAGAATTACTGATGCACGACCGTAACTGTTGGTTAATATGTATAATCCATGATTCAGTTTGTTTCTATTTAAGGAAATGATATGACCTGTTTTTTCATGGTCCTTGTATACGCTATTAGTTAATTAATAAAGAATTTGGGTATCCTATAACTTTATACTATATATATATATAATTTATATATATATAATATATATATAGTAATATTATACTATATATATAATATATATAGTATATATATATATAGTATATATATAATATTATATATAATAACTGTCACCAATCTTAAATTTTATGAGTCACTGTCAATTTATAGCAGTGGGTGAATGTACAAGTTTGTGAGTCAACTAAATATACAAAGAGGAGTAAAAAGAGAGAAAAAGAAGATTAGCACTTTAATTGTGAGGATATTCATATATATTAGATATATACTATGATATATATTAATATTATATAGTATATATATATATATTATGATATAATATATATATATATATATATTATATATATTATATGTATATATATATATATTATATATTATATAATATATAATATATATATAGATATATATATTATATATATATATATAATATATATTATATATTATATATATATCATATATTTATGTATAATTTTTTTGGCATATATAGTTTATAGATACATAGTTATAGATATTTTTAGTATATATATAATATATGTATATAGTATATATATATTATATATATATATATATATAAATATATGTATGTAGTATATATATGATATATATACTTTATTATATTATATATAGATATATATATAGTATAATATATATATATATATATATATAATATATAAGATTATATATATAAAATATAATATAGATATAATATGTATATAATATATATTATATATAATATATAGATATTATTTATATTTAAATATATATATAGAGATATATATATATATGTTATATATATATTATAATTACAGTAGATATATTATTTATATATATAATAATATAAATATATATATATATATATTATTATAGATAATATATAGATATATTAGTATCTATATATATATATATATTATATATATAATATTAATATATTATATATATATATGATATAATATTTATATATAATATATAAATATATATATAGTATATTTATATATATATTATATATATATATATATATATATATATATATATATATATATATATTTATATATAATATATATTATATATATATATATTATATATATATACTATATAATATGATAATTATATATATACTATTATTTATTGTATATATATATAAGTATTATATATATATTATATATATAATATAATAATTATATATATATTATATATTATATATAGAGTATATATTATATAATATATATATATTATATATAAATATATATATATATATATATATATATATATAGTAATATATATATATAGTAAGGACTTTACGTTTAGTGCATGCATTTATCTACAAAACAACAATGCTAACACTAAAACAAATGACATTTATTGTAATCAGTGAAGAAATTTTAGTTCAGAAAATGTAATAAAAAACTAGAAAAATCTTAAAAAAAGATTTTCATATTTATTATAATTTAAATACGATGTAAAATAACCAAAAAAATATATATATATTTCCGCGCCAAGGAACCGCTGCAGTTGCCAGAAATGGCTCTTATCTTTCCTCTCTTCGCAGAATAGGGTGTAGAAAATGATTCTTTTTAGGGGGTTCGAGTCAGCGGTAGGACAGAGAAAGACCGAGAAACCCCAACTCTTTCCATCTTTGCGGTTTACCTAGGGGTTTTCCTTTAGTTAAAAAAAGGATAATAAAAAAGCAATTGTTGGCAAACTCTGGAGCCTCGTTGTGCTAATAATATCATAAACCAGATTCTTAAAATTGTTGTAATTTTCATTTTTTTTTTTAATTTATAATTTCTTTGTTATACAACAGTGATCTAGCTCTTTATATATACTCCCACTATAAATTTTGCCCGCTGATGAAAATGGGTTATTTACTTTATGATAAATGCATGTATTAATGTCAAACCGCTCTGTATAGTATAGTATAATATATAAATAGATAACATATATATATATATAAATATTAAACATTACATTTAAATATTAAATAATAATACTCACCCTATGATATATTAGTATATATATATATATATATAATATATATATATATATAAGGAAGTAGCTTTTTCAAAACGACAGATTACCCCCATTGGGCAAACATGGAGTGTTACGTTACATCCCATGACCCTTCATTGTCCAATGGTCAGCCGGTGATGTGCTCATATCCAGATTCTTGGTTTAGGAGTGAGTAGGCTCTCTTTATCACACACCATAAAATATTATAGAGGCAAATCTTTTCTTATTAAAAATGTATATAGAAAAGGCAAGTACACGATTAGCCTCAGAGAAGCCTATACGAGGGTCGAGTTCAAAACATAGCCCCTCATCTGCAACTCAATTCACCTGCAACTTCCCCTCATCTGCTACTCCCCTCATCAAAACTTGGAAGTTAATGGTCTCCGGTCCGGTGTGGGTGGTTTGGTGACGTCACGAAATTGATGGCTTGTTTTCAGGTTATATTATTATTTATTATTATATTATTTATGATCTATGTATTCAGTTGATTATTATTATTATTATTATTATTATTATTATTATTAATTATTATTATTATTATTATTATTATTATTATTATTATTATTATTATTATTATTTTAATTATTATTATTTCCAATATTATTATGATTATTATTATTAATATTATTTTATTATTATGATTATTAAATTTTATACAGGGCTTCTACATTTACACTGGTGGGAGGAGAGTGGCAGCCTTTTTTCCAATTTCCTAAAGGTAACAACCGCTTCATGATTGAATTTTTTAAGGGACGTATTCTAGAGTAGAAAAGAGCAACTGCTTTCTGACTTTTAATCTACTATTTCGCCTGTGGTCACTTCAGGCATCATCAGAGACGAGTTCTAGACTAATTTAACAAATGATGAAACAAAATAAATGTTATTTAAAAATTTAAAAATATAAGGGTGAAAAACAATTAAAGCTTGTTATAACTAACGTTAAATCTTAAAATCCGTTAAGTAATAATATATCAAGTAGAGGAAGTTTCTAAGCTGAGGCCAAACCTAAAAAATTTCTTCAAAAAATTTTTCCCATTTCATTATGACGTGAGTTGAAATTGGCTTGTGCTTTTTTCATTAAAGGACCCTCAGCAAGCTCAATTCAAAACAATTAGATTGATTATTATTATTATTATTATATATTATTATTTTATTGGGATTATTATTATTACTTATTATTAATTATGTATTAATTATTATTATTATTTATTAATTATATTATTAGTTATTATTTTTAAAAAGAATATTATTTATTTGAATTGGCATGTTTTTGATTTTCTGAAAGCTGATATTATATTACTAGTGTGTTAGAGGGAATATTTTGTGGTACATATTTTTCTAATACATGAAAATATACTGGTTTTAGAACTATCTAGATAATTAGAAGCGATCGTTTTTTTTTTTTATTTTTTTTTTTTTTTTTTTTTTTTTTTTTTTGATTATTAATATTGAGTTTTATTTGTGAACAGCTGTTCAAACGTAATTTATAAGTATGCTTCTCTTTGATGATTTAATGTTTTTTGAGGAGCTCTTTATATCTTAATTATGGAAAAAGTTGGTTTATTCCTGCACCATGTATTAAATCTTTAGAACTAATTTATACAGGTCTCACATGATGATACTTGAAAAAACTATTTAAGGTATTAGTAAAGTATTGGGTCTAGATAAAAAAAAAAATAAAAAAAAAAAAAAAGAAATGTTAAAGATGATAGTATTATTAAACAATTTTTACAGCACAAAAAATAAAACGTTTTTTATATGAATAATAGTAGTAGGTATTAATAGTATAGGTTATATACGGTATATATAGGTATTATATTTAAGTATATAGGAGATATATATAATATTAGTATATATACTTATATAATATATATACTATATATATGAAGGGACGATTATGAAATTTTGCCGATGACGATCGACGCGATTAGAGCCCCAAAATTTGCAGATGACGATGTGATCGCATGACGATACTAGATAACTGATTGATTAAATAAAACTATTTTAAAAAAAATTCTCTCTCTCTCTCTCTCTCTCTCATCTTCTCTCTCTCTATTAAGTAATTATTATATTACTGTATAATATAGATATAGTATTATATATATATATATAATGTATATTGATATATTAGAATATAGGTATGATATTATATAGTACTATATAATATATTTAGTATATATTATAATATATATATAGATATAGTATATATATATAATATATATATATAGAATAATTAATTATTATATATATATTATATATATAGTTTAAAATATTATATTATTTATATATATATATATAATATATATATATTAAGGTCCAAAGACGATAGTATATTTTAGCGATCAAAATTTTTGTTTCCTTAAGTCTCAATAATAATAATAATAATGAATTATAATAATAATAATAATAATAATTAGATAATTAATAATAATAATAATAATAATAATAATAATAAATAATAATAATAATAATAATAATAATAATAATAATTGAATAATAGATAAATAATAATAATAATAGATAATAATAATATAATAATAATAAGAGTTAATCTAATTGAATTGAAAGTATTTTATTAATGGAAGAGGAGGACAGTGTGGTCCGAACAATTCTGTAGGTCAAGTGGGCGTGTTCCTCAACATATAAAAAATATTCTAGACCAGGGGACTGTAAATGTAAGGTTCCAGAGTTGGGAGATGATAGCAAATTGGCTGCATCGAATTAATAAGATAATCGATTGGGATGCTAGTTAAAGATTCTAACCAGAGTAAGAGGGGCTGTAATCGTTTTGGATGGGGATGCGCAGGTTCCATCCTTCTTCAGCTAATTTTCTTTCCTCAGTCATTCTTCCCTGAAAACTGAACTCTTTCGTTTCCTCATTAGATCCCATGGTTTCGATATTGTCACGCGGTGCTTATTCTCTGGCCATTCAGGCTAAGACAGTGCCTGGCGGTGGCTGGAAGTAATTCTGCTTCTGCCATCATCTCGCTAATTTTCATTCAGCCTAGAAATGTTGCCAGGGGATACTCTTCGATCGGAGCAAAGATGGGCTCTTCATCAGGAAGGAAGGTGGCGCTAACCTCCTTGGTTCTCCTACTGACAAATCTTCATCCTGAGCAACTTTTGTAAATTCTACCTTTTCTCCGGATCGTTATTCGATGCTGATCATTGTGTCTGCTAGATTCGTCCAAACCTGAAAAGGCTAAATCTTCTCGGCCCTCGGCTGCAATATAGGTCGCTAACTGTCTCAATACTAGCACTTTTCCCGTCCCTCCAGTGTTGGCAAGCTCCGTACTTGTTCCCAACCTTATTCCGAAAAAAAGCCGTCTCTGATCCTTCTAACTTATCCGCCTGGTAGCTCTTCACTTGTTATTCTACGTTAAGATTTAAAACCTCGTTCTCAAATCACTGTCGTTATAGATTCATCTGGAAACTCCATCCGTATCGCCAGTACCGGCTCTCGTTGCACGACAGTTACTGGCGGAGTATACATTCCATACTAACCGATTATGGTTTTTTTCGCTCTTAAAACTACGGGGAGACTTGGGTCGGTGGCCGCTTGGCATATACAACATTGTGACCGAGTATGGGCCACGCGTTCCCTGCTCTCCAAACGCTCCCCTCCTTTGGGTTGTCCTCCTTCGCTTTGCTATACTTATATCTAGCTTCGGTTTTTGGTTTTTATTTTTTCATTTTTTTTTTTTCTTTTCAAATCTATGGTTCTATCGGCTGTTGTGGATGGGGCGACTTCTTCTTCTTTTCTTTCAATAGTGGGTGTTCCTCAGGGGTTCTGTCTATCTCCCACTTTATTTCCTACTATTTCATTAATTGCATCTTCTCCCTGCACCTCTAACTCTATCACTCGTATGCCGATGACTCACCCTTCTTTCTTTAACTCGTATCAATTCTACTCCCTACTTGTACTTCTGGAATTGCCTCTCGTCGTCTTAATCTTTCCGATTGTGATTCTCGCTGTATGGGATTAGAAATAAGCCGTTGTGAAATTCTGATTCCCCTTTAAAAACCCCAACTTTAAACAAAATCCTTTCCCTTTTTTTCAAAAAATACCCTTCTACTTCTGCTCTTTCGACAGTTCTGGGCCGTCTCTTCTGTTGACAATATAAAAAACATCCTGGCCTTAACATGAACAAAAAAAAATGTCTTGGAAACCTCACTCACAACGGTTGCTAGGGCGCCCTCAAAGAAACAAAAAAATGGAAGTCTCTGCTTTAGGACTGTGAGAAAACTGGCGCTCCTCTTCTCAGTTGGCTCGGCTAATAACCGTTTCGTCATCCGCCCAGTGTATTGGAGTACTCTCTCATATCTGGGGAGGGGGGGGGCTTCTGGTTTCACCGGTTTTTGAGATGAGGGTCGGAGTCAGCGGCAAAAAGGCTTATAAACTCTTCTGTGACTTTCCAGGTTCACCTTGACCTCTATCTTGCGAGGGCGATGCTTGGTGCGTTTAATCTCTATCCTGGAGGTACCGCAGCGCAATTGTCGAGGGAACTTATCATCTCGCGGACCACCACATTTACGACGCCTTCGTGAGCACGAATAAGTACTGATCTGCCACGGTATTGCTGTTGACATTGGGTAACTCCAGCTAGTTGCTGTGGTGCTTTCCTTTCTTTCCACGCACCTCTTTTTTGTGAAATTTCTCTTCCATCTTCTGTATTTCCTACTGACATTATTATCTGCATCACGTTTAAAAGCCCTTGCGTCTGTGTCGATATTGCGTAGATTTCTGCGCGGTAGAGGCGGTGAACTTTTGAGAGTACTACACCCCTCAATTGAATAGCGCTCTGCCGTGAGTGGTGGGTGAAACTGTAAAAAAAACCTTGAATGGCAGATAGGGGCAAATAATTGAATGTCCTATTCCCCCATCCAAACATCATTCTATTATCTCAGAATCGTACTCTGTCAACATTTACCTTCAAGGATGGATCATATGTCGCAAACCACAACCAAATTTTGACCTTTTCAACTTAAATTTAACCTTTAGACTACTAGTACTCACACACACAAAATCTACATAGCTCTACCACAACTCACTCATCAGAGTTGCAAATCCTTCTATCCCCTCTTATCTTCCCACAGCCAAACACAAACACATTTCAAACCACACCACACCACTCATTTTCACGTTTCCTTTCATCTTTGTTTTCGAGTCACAGCGAGCAAATCAAATTTGCCCTTTCTAAATAATCCATCACCTCTTCCTAACTTTATTCCTGACATTTCAATACAGATACGTTATACATTGCGCCGAAGGATAGCAGGGCGCTTACTGCGATCACGACTTCTCCGAGGCATGCATTAGCATTCCTGGGGCAAAAGATAAGGGGTATAGGCAGCAACCGTAACGACAACCGTACTTAGTAGCCTTCTACGGACACGCAGGACATACGATCGTGGGCCATTTTTTCTCCCTACACGTATGGATATAAGGGAGAAGGGGATGTCTGTAAGATGTGGTCTAGAAGAGGGGTTGTGGATATAAGATGTGTAGTATGAACTATGTTGTCTGGAGGGATGAGTGTGGATATGACGCATACAGAAAGGCGAACCATTAGGCACTGGAAGTCATACTCATAAGAAAAATATATATATACATAATAATATATATATATAGATAATATATTATATAGTATATATATAGTATATAATTATATATTATAGTATATATAGTATATATATATATATATAATATAAAAATTAATTATATTATTATTATTATTATTTTATTATTATTGTTATTATATTATTATGTATGTATTATTATTATTATTATTATTATTAATTATTAGTATTATTATTATTATGATTATTATTATTATTATTATTATTGAGTTTTGATATTATTCAAAGATTCTTAATATTTGTTCAATTAATCGGCAAAATGAATCGGCGATTTGCCGATGGGACGATGACCGAAGACGATTTAAAAAAATATGCTGATGTCTTTGCCGATGACGATGAGATGACGATTAATCGTCCAAATCACTAAGATTAATATATATAGTATATATATATATATATATAATTATATATATATAGTATATATATTATAATATAATAATATAATATATATATATATATATATATATATATTATATAATATATATATATTATATAGATTATTAGTATATAATATATAATATATATATATATATATTAAATATATATTATATATAATTATATATATCTATATTATATGAATATATATATATATATATATTTATATGTATATATATATATATATATATTTATATATATATATTATAATTATATATATATATATATATAAATAATATATATATAATATATATATATATATGATATATATATATATATATACATAACTATATAAATAAGTATATTATATATATATATATATAATATTATATATATATATATATATTATATATATATATTAGTAATATATATATATATAATTATAGATATATTATATATATATATATATATATATAATTTATGAAAAAAGTTCCTAAGAATAAAGGTCCGAAAATGCACTGTTCAATAGTTACAACGACACAAAATTCGCACCAGCTGCAGAATCCTCTTCTGGAGTGGGTCTGGAAATTTCGAGGGCTATGCAGACTTTTGAGATTGTGACATGCAACTTTTGAATTGTACATTTTTTAACTCTTAAACATATGTGATAGTTTAACTAGGGTCTTCAATCATAGTCTTCTTCATGCCTCTTAATAATGCTGATTTTAATAGTTTTTACCCGACCTTTCCTTCTTTCAAAACAATTTATCGTGGTTTGAACTTCCAAACAGAAGTAGCTGGAATATCATCAACATTTCCATTGTAAAGCTAAGGGATCTCATAAACAACTTTTGCAAGTTGTGTGTAAAATTCTTTCATTCTTTCTATCTTGCATTCTTCTATTTATTATTTTAATTCCTTTATTATCATTGGAGGGCTGTGCATTTGTTGTTTTCTTAGTGCTATCCATATGTTTCGCTATTTTATGAAGATTTATTGTTTTCAATAGCAGTTTGAACTACTCTATTGCTGTAATTTCCATATGTCTTCCCCAATCCTGTTTCATAAGTTTATTTAAGTTTCTATCGCATTTGTAGTATATATATATATATATTTATAATAATATATATATATATTATATATATATATATATTATATATATATATATAATATATATATATATATAATATATATATATATATATAATATGTATATATTATATATTATTAATATATATATATAGATATATATAGTATATATTATATATATATATTGATATAAATACTATATATATATATATATTAAATATATATATATTATATTATATATTTATTTAGTTTCTATCGATATATATATATGATGATATATATATATATATATATTTGTGATGAAATAGGATCTGTCTCCGACGTATGTACCGCCATTACAAAAATTCCCGCTACATGTGTGATTAATTTTCAAGATCCGGCCTTTGGCTAACATGAATTTTCTTTAAAGAACTGAACAAATTTTTCATGAAACTCTGAACATTTTGATTTCTTCAGATTAATCCCTTTATTAGTATAGAAATATTTAAATTCACCTTTATATTTATCTGTAAGGAAATAATGATTATACATAATCAGGTACAGGCAGATCAATTGTAGAAGTTGCCAAATTTTTAACATCTTATTTTCTGCTTAGTCATAAGAGTTAACAGCTAGTTCGTTTCTGTGGGTTAAGCAGTGAAGGAGTTACCAGTAGGGTTCATTTTTCCGAAAAAAAGTTTTAAGAAATAGGTTCAAGCGTATCGGTGAGAGTTGCGTCCACCTCGCCAATGGGATTGTGGCCAACCTTTCGCATACCATGTGCCAGAGGTTTAAAAAATGAGTTGCGTTATATATATATATTATATATAGTATATATATATATATATAGATAGTATATAATATTATATATAATATAGTATATATATATATATATATATATATAATAGAATATATATATATATATACTCATATATATATATATATATATATATATGAATATAATATAGATATATATATCTATATTTTGTATATCTCTCTCTCTCTCTAATATAGTTACATATATATAGATATATACTCATATATATATATATACGATATATAGCATCTATATGTTCTCTATATATTATATATATATTCTCTATCTCATACTCTCTACTATACTCCATCTACTATCTACTCTCTCTAACTTACTTTCAGTATCACTAAAACTACTTTCATTGACAAGTTATCATATCACATAATAACGAACTGCTCTCAAAGTCACTTTACATTTGTTTTGATACATTGAGTATATAATAAAATAGATGTAGAGTTCGTTTATGTAATAATAATATAATAATAATATATAATAATAATAATAAATATCATATTATTATCCTACGTTGCTAATAAATAGTTAATGAATATTTCTTTGGATAATAATAATAACATCATAAATAATAAGAAAATAATATGTAATAATTTAATATATAAATAATTAATAAAATATAGAGTAATAATAATCAATAATTAATATAATGATAGAGAGTGAATTAAGTTAATATATGAATATTAATAAATTAATAATGAAATTATAATAATAAGTAATTAATAATAATAATATAGATATATAATTAATAAATAATGGTAAGATTAATATAAAATTAAAACAAACATCACGAGAAATGATAATAAATAAATAAAACATAAAAAATGATAAATTATAATAAGAGTAAAGCTTATATATATATATATATATATATATATATATGATATATACATAGTATATATATATATAATATAGTATATATATATATATATATTATATATATATATCATATATATATTTATATATATATATAGATATATATAGTATATAATATATATATATAATATATATTTTATATTATGATATAGTATATATATATATATATATGTATATATTATATAATATAATATTATATATATATATATATATTATGATTACAATATATTTAATATATAAGTATATATATATTATATAGAATTATATATTATATAATTATATAGTATATATATTATTATATATTACTATTATAGATATATAGATATATATATACATGATATATATATAATAAAAATAATATATTATATATATATATATTACTCTATTATGATATAATAAATATAAATAAATATATATAATATATTATATAGATTATATATATATATATTATATATATATATATGATAATATATATATTATATACTATGGATGTGGCGAAACCTTTCGATAACCATGGGCGGAGAGGTTTAATAGAATGAGTGCGTATATATATATATATATATATTATACATATATATATATATATATATATATATATATATATATATATTATATATATATATATTATATATATATATATATATATATATATATAGATATATTACAATTATATATATATAGTATATAATATAGTATTAATATATATTAAATATTATATGATATATTAAAATATATTATATATATATATATTACATATATATAATATAAATATATATATATACTATATATATATATTATATATATATAATATATATATATACTATATAATAATAATATATATTATATATAATATATATATATTAATAATCATATAATATATATATATATAATATATATTATATATATAATTATATAATATATATTATTGATATATATAATAAGCTTTATATATTATTATATATAATTATAATGAAAATATGTTACTTAAGTTTTATAGTAACGTTATATATATATATATATAATAGATATAATATATATTATATATATATATATTATATATATATATTATATATATAGATATAGATATATATATACATATATAAAATACATATATATATATATATATTATATAGTATAATTAGATTATTATATATATATTATATTTATTGTTATATATATATATATATATATATATATATGATTATAATATATATATGTATATAAGTATATATATATTATATATATATATGATATATTATAATATTATAATAGAATTATATATATATATATAGATATATATATTATAATAATATATATATAATACTAATATATATATATATATATATATCATATATGTATATATAATATAATATATATAATATATATATATATATATATAATAATTATATATTATTATTATATATAGTTATAGTTATAGTATATATATATAAATAATATATATATTTATATATATATTATATATAATAATATAAAATATTATAATAATATATATATATATATATATTAATATACTATATATATATATATATTATATATTATAGCAAAAAATATATATGGTTTTTAGCTTCTGCAAACTTTTTTTTAAAAAAAACATGTTGGTTTAAATCAAACAACCCAGATTAGTTGCATTTTGCACTATCCTAAAAAAAACGCATTTCAAACCTGATTGAAAACAGGGTAAGAGTTTACTTTAGGACAGGCGTGTAATTAGGAGGAACGTACAAACTACACTAAAACAAATGAATATTTTTGTAAATCAGTGGACAATTCTTAGACAAGAAATGTTACTTTATTTTAGGAGGCATCGAGGCCGATGGTGGGACAGAGGGCTACGAGAGCCCGCCCCGTTCGGTCCACCGGTAGCCGAGAGACGCCGACACGCATTCCATATTTTGCGGTCTACCGGGGGGGTATTCCTTTAGTTAAAAAAAAATTAAAAAAACCATAATAATCACTTCGCGAACCAATTTCTGTATGCGCAAGCTAGCGGAAGAGCATGTGATAAAAAGGAATTTCTGGAAACTGTAGACCATCTTGTCACTTTGCATCGCATTTCTTATTGTGTTGTCGCTGTTATCGTACAATTTGTTTACATTATTAAAACTTTCTTAAAATCTTAATTTTAACCCTTTTCTATTTTATTTTGTATTTACATTTTGCTGAACTTGAAAAACTTCTTCACTGAGTTACAAAAATGCCCTGTGTTTAGTGTGCATTTGTAGTCTCTAAATTACACGCTGTCCTAAAAGAAACTCTGACCGAAAAAACAGTCAAAAATTACACAGGCCTCAAATTTAACTTATGAAAATTGTTCTGTCACTTTAGGTGTTCATGACATATTGCGATTTGTTGACCAGAACTTCTGGCAATAGTGGTCTTGAATTATAAGTAGAGCAGAAGACATTGATGTCCATAAGGGGTATAAAGTTTAAAAACAGCACAAAATTACAGAAAATTTAATACGTTAAATTTATTTCTTACTCTTAAGAGGAATACAAGAGTTACAAATGTGTGTTAAAATAAGGGCAAAAAAGGCAGGCAAAGTATATTAAAATCAGTCTCTCTTAATATCGTTTCCTGGTTCGTCGGATGATCTTTGGTACTTTTCCGTTGATGCTTGCTATGTGGATTGTCCCTCTTTAGCACGTCCAGCGTAATCGGCATCATGCTGACATTCATGGCTTCCCTGACATGCGTCTTTCTGATTTGCCTTATATTTGGGGAATTCGTTCACTCTGTTCTTCCCTCACCAGCTTCCTAGATTGGCTGGGAAAGTATCCAGATGGTGAATATAAAAATGAACTTTAATGCTTCATGTTGCAACCCACGTCTTTAAACGTTCGTTACATATATTCAATTATTATTTGTAAAACTAATACTTCTTGTTCCCAAAAGGAGGTTTTTACACAAAACGTTTTTGAGATTGCTCTCCAAGCTTGTTGTATCTGGTATTCTCCCAATCTTTTGTTTCAAACATACGTCATCTTCATAGTTTCTAATGTCATGGACCGAAACCAAATTAGCTTCCTTTTAGCTTGTACATACATGACAAGATTAGGAAACTTGGTGCAGATATGTAAAACACTCTCATCTATTGGTAGTGCTTCTTCAAACACCGTGTCATCAATCCTAATTGTTAGGTAAAGTGGTGGGAAGTAAAACGTTTGTTTTGGACATTTACTTAACTTGCCAATCTTGCACATTTTTTTTATCCAAGCCTGTGTAGGGATTTTCTTGAGTGCCCATTCTTTTTAATATATGCTGATTCCGATTCAGATGGTTATCCCATCAGACAGGAAAGTTACGGGATCGGCTTTGTTGTATCCCGCGTTGCTATCCTAGTAAGTCACGGAGAGTACCATTTAAAGTCGGCCACAATGATCTAGCCATGGGGCATTTATATTTAAGCGTTGTTAGGGAACATCTCCAAATACATAGACATCTTTCAAATGAACAAGGAATGTCCCGACAGGTAAGGTAGTATACATACTTCCGTTATAGAAGAAACACAGCTTTGAGATCTTTGTCGATGAGTCGATAGAAGAGTCGCCAGTCGTTGTGTCATTGAGTCGAATGTAAACATTTCATGAGGTCCCAACAAAATCAGAAGTAGGTAACTAGATCGTCTCTTGTACGGTCAAGATTCGTTCCTCTCTATCTCTAAACCATGAAAACGACTTCCGTTTGTCTAACAGATGTTTTTCCTTCCAACACGTGTGGCATATTTCTATTGCCAATGTGGTTGTGTACCATCTGTGAGAATTTGTGGGCCTTTTCTAAGTCCGGCAACAGTAATCATGTATTTTTTTGATATCACTTTATTAGATTTGTATAAAATATTGTTAAAAAAATTATTGAATTTTAGTGAAAATAATAAGATTTCAAGGCTACGATTTTCCATTTTACACGTGTAGTTTCTCGTTCATCCAAAATCAATTTTTAACATGACTATATAATATTTTATTTACTGGTCAACCTTTGAACATTTTCTTGGCTCATGGTTGTATAAAATATACGTACGGAGTTTTTGCAAATCTCTTAATCTAACGCTACTTAAAGCGTGTGTACAAGGCAGCATTTTTCAAGATACTGCTAAATTAGATTAAGTATCAATCATCTTTATATCCACAACTTCACTTTTTTAAAATACGAATTTTAATACTTTAGTCAGTTATTCACTTACTCTCCAACAGCGATCTTTATGTGAGGAAAGTTTGGTTCGCTATTTCACTTAGCCAAACAGGAATTGAAACTGTTCATCGTGAATAAGAATGTTTTCGATGCTTTTTTTTGTTTGTTTTCTTTCTTTTTTTTTTTTCTTATGAGAAGTTTAGACAGCGCGGCAGACCACTGCTGTGTACCAGCAAAGCTAAGTGATGCGGACAGGACACAATTTCAAAAAGAGTATCAAAATATCTACCTGATATAGTATATATAAGAAGATTTTATGATAACATAGTATGATAATATAATACATAGATTATAGGATAATTTTATGATAACTTTTTATAATTAATACGGCTTATGTATGAGTTGATAATATAATGATAACTATTCGTATATTATGTTATATATTGAATTTCTGATTATGGCCTAATAATGACCAGTATACGTGATGTATTTATACCTCATTTTCTTCTTCTTTTCCGTAATCTCTCTTCTTCTTCGTTCTTCTTCTTGCTTCTTCTTCGTCTTCTTTCTTCTTCTATCTTCTTCTTCTTCTTATCTTCATATCTTGCTTCTTTCTATTCTTTCTTCTTCTTCTTCTTTACCCGTCTTCTTCTATAATTCTGTCTTCTTCTTCATTATCTTATCTATTTACTATTCTTACTTAGGCTATCTATCGTCTTCTTAGTTCATTTCTGTCTTCTTATTATTACTGTATATTACTTTTATCATTTACATTATTCAAAACTTATAATACCGAAATTCACTTATACTATATGTATTATACAATAACGATATATATAAGTAATAGATTATTAGAGAGTATAATTTAATAACGGATAGTGAGTAAGATATTACTGAATAGTTAATAACGATATCCAATGATGATTATATATTTATTAGAGTATCGATTTGATGATATACGAGTAATATATAATTAGTATTAAATATTATATAAGTTATAACATAAATGATTCTTGATATAAATATAGAATAATTAGAGTAATATGATAATAGCTAATATTTACTATATACATATATATATAGCGGTCATCCCGATATATATAGATATAGCGTGTATTAATTAAATGTAAAGGTATAGCTAAATAATTGTAAATTTTTATAAGATAGTTAGTTGTCCGCTATCGAAAAATCTGGTATAGTATAAATGCCCTTTAGCTTGTGCATTCCGGGTATTGTCTGTTATTTTCAGACTGTTCCGATCTTTTTTCAGAAACTGTACCATGCTCGTCTAAATAGTTTGCCGGGCATAGGTACCGCATAGGTGGAAATCACAACTAACAATCTAATGCTTGTAAATAAAAACGACTTTAGATGATCACACGAACACTTAGAAGGAGTTATTTGCTAAAGTTCTAACCAGGGTGACAGATCATCGATCACATTTGCATTAAATAAATTATTGTTTAAACAAATTATTGATGTGACCCACTTAATTCAAGGAAAGAATTAGAGACGAGGTTTAACACCACCACTGACAGTTCTTAAACCCGTATAATGTGGTTATATCATTTCATAAGAAGCGAATTCCCCATCTTTCTTTAAGGCCTCGCGGCACTTCTGCGTTACAAGCCTCATCCTGATCAACATTTTATGATAAAATATCATTATGACAGCACATATGCCCAGAATTTGTAATAAATTTTGTATATTAACTATTTTCTTCTGAGCAATTCTCGGGATTATATGTGGCGACCAAGAAGATGTTTGCGGCACCGCACTTCAGTGAAATTATTTGCTGTAAGTATAAACCAGAGAAAAATTGGTTTAGCTTAAGGGCCAGCGCAGCAGAAAAATTTGAATTAAAATTGATACACTAAAAATTAAGGCGCAGCGGCCTCACAGAAAGCATCATCAATTGCTGGTAACGTAGAAATATTGTATAACAAGGACATCATTCAGGAAGAAATAGTAATCACCACCCTGAAATTGATCTTCATATATTTTGAGGTGTACCCAAGTGAATGGAAAGGGCATAATAATGTATCAAGATGTTACATATAAAAGAGTGAGTTTCAGCGATGAAACAAAAAAGATCTTTTAAAAAGAAAATCAAAAAAAAGAAAATTATTTTAGCACTTGTTTGTTTGTCTAGAGTGATCTTTAATTAACTGGTAGGACACGGAGACTTAAGTCATCTCTGAGGAGGGGTCATAATTACTTGCAGCCACGCTTAGAGGGTTATTGGCATACGGTGATGTGCCGTAGAACGCTACGGTCTGTGACCTCATGCCCGAATCGCACACCTACGCCTCCGTCTTATACCTCCCTGCGTACGTTATATAACTTCCGATTAAGTCTTTTTATGTGAACATTTCGTTGGCCCGAGCACTTAAGATTTAGAAGGTGCGTTTATATTTCTTATCTTCATATAGCTCTTTTTTATTGCTGGTGTATGGAACTATACGTAGAACAGACTTATCAAAAGATTTATTGAGTAATTTGTGTTTTGTATTCCCAGTTGGGGTCACCGTTTATAGGGTGTTATGTATGAAACGTTCTAAGCCGGTGGGACCGTCATCTTTCCCTAGACTAGCCTTGAGAGAGTCTGATAGGACCGCATCTGGTAAGCGCTCTAATTGATCAGTTTAACGTCGGTTGTTCTGGTAGGTGCTGATGAGGTTTTAGTTTTTTTATTCATGTGTTTGTTACTTTTTTTCATTTCATGTTTCCGATTTCAGTTTTTTCATATTCTTATAGTTCTCTCTTTATTCTTGTTATCTGTATTTCTGTTTTCTGAATTTCGAGAATTTTACTTGTAATCTCATTGCTTTCTGGCTAATTCTTTGTGGCTGGCGCTTCTTTTTCTTCAGTTGTTTTCTTCCTTTTTTTTATTGCGTTGTATGGCCGGTGGCCATGTAAGAGCGGTTCTCTGTTAAGCACCGTAATTCCATCCAATTGAGCTTCTCGTTCTTCCTTTCTTCTCGTCTTCTTCTATCTTCCTTCTGTGTTCTTCTTCGACTTCTCATCTTCGGTTCTTCGTCTTACGGATCAATCCTTACATTAGCACCCCCGCTTCGATTCTCGTCACGGGGGCATTTCTTCTTCTGATCTCACATAACGTAGGCAGTTAAGAGCACTCGGAAATTGCGCAGCTTCCCCCCCCGTAGGCTTCTCTGATCCCCGTGGATATCCACCGTCCCTAATTTTTACACATTCTCCCCTGTATGCTTAAAAACGTTGTCGGGGCGGATGACTATGACCTAACTTCTCATATCGTGATAAAG
>JABUQX010059133.1:22500-42563 GCA_015478945.1 Trachelipus rathkii | reverse complement strand
CTCACTACCATCTATTTCTTGTTAGGGGAATGCTAATGCAAGCCTCGAAAAGGTGAAGGACGTGATCGCCGTAAACGGCCTTCTATCTTTCGGCGAAATTGGTATGAATCGTATGGGTACATGGAATGGTCAGAGAATAAAGTTGAGCGAGGGGCGGGGAGAGGTGATGGATGTTTTTAGAAAGGCAATTTGAATTTGCTCGCTGTGACTGAAACAAAAAAGATGAAAGGAAACGGTGAAAATGAAGAGAATGTGTTTGAATCGTGTGTGTGCTGGTTTGTGGAAGAAATGAGAGGGGATAGAAGGAGTTGCAATTTTGATGAGTGGCCTGTGGTACAAAGCTATGTAGACTTTGGGTGTGTGAGTCTTAGAATTCTAATGTGTTGAATTTAAGTTTGAAAAGGTCAAGGTAGTGTGGTTGTGACTGTATGGTCCATCTGAGGGAACGTTGAAGAGAGTACGATTTTTTGGGGATAATCTGAATGATGTTCTGATGGGAGTGAGTAGGAGGTTCAGATTGATAGTGTTGGGGGCTAAATGGTTGGATAGGGGATCAAAAAAGGGATGGTATACAGGTGGTTTTGGTTGGGAGAGAAAATGAGAATGGTAGGAAGGTTGATTGATTTCTGTGAGAAGAGAGGTATGTGTTGTAAGTAATACTTTCCTTTTTAAACAAGAGAATCCATAAGTATACGAGGTTGGGGTAGGTAGAGATGGAAGCGAAGTTGAAAAGTATGAATGATTTTGTGTTGGGAAGAAGGAGATGTTGAAAGTATGTGTTGGATGTTAAATCAGTGAAGGGTTTAGGAATGAGATTATCGGATCGTTATGTTGTTCTATGTAAAATTAAGTTGATGGGGGCTTGGATGGAGAGGAAGGTGATAAGGAAGGAAGTAGGTAAAGATTGAAGAGGTGAGAAGTTAGAGTGAACAAGACAAAAGGATAGTAGTAAGAAGCGCTGCAAGTAAATCGGTTGAATGTAAACACGTTGATACTGAATCATCGGGGCAAATGAAGGAAAGCAATTGTATAGGCTGCAAGAGAAGTATTGTGGATGTCTAAGGTAGGAAGTAAGAATGTTAACAGTGAATGGTGGAATGAGGAGGTGAGGAAAGCGGTTAAAGGTAAAAAAGAAGCGTGGTTGAATGTACTAAAAGCAAATGATGAAGTCTCAAAGAAAGATGCTTGGAAATATATAGAAGGAGGAAAAAAGAATACTAAAAAGCTGCATACGTAGGAGAAAAATGGAGGTAAATGAAACAGTTTGGAAGGAGGATGGAATGGGGACTTACAAGGGAAAATAGGGAAGCTCTTCTGGAAGAAAGCGCGAAAGGTTAAGAATGAGAATAAGGGGCACCTGCTTAGAATAATGAATAGGGATGGTGCTTTTGAACTGATGAAATGGATAATGAGGGTGTGGAAAGAACACTTCAGAATCTGCATAATATTGGCAGTAATGAAGAGGTGATAGTGAATGTGTGTGGGTTTGATGGTGCAAGAAAGAATAGGTATTTTGGGATGAGGTTATTAGCAAGGAGGAGGTAATGGGTAGAGAGAGAAAGTTGAAGAATGGTAAATCTGCAGGCATAGATGAAATTACTGGTGAAATGATCAAGAACGGAGGCAAGATGGTGATTGATTGGATTTGGAAGTTGTGTAATAAAGCGTTTATGGAAGGTATAGTTCCAAGGGTTTGGGAGGAGAGCAGTAATAGTACCCTTATATAAGGGTCAAGGAGATGAAGGGGAACTGGAGAAATTATAGGGAAATAAGTTTATTGCAGTGTTGTAGGGAAGGTATATGCTGGTATTTTGGTCGAAAGAGTGCGTCGAGTGACTGAAGGACTAAGTCACCTAGGGATTATAGTTAGAACTTTTTCAATAGGGTTTACAAAACTAGCTGATTGGTGAAGAACAAGGTGCGTTTAGGAGTGGTAGAGGATGTGTGGATCAAATCTTACATTAAAACAATTGATTGAGAAATGAGGGAAGAAGAAGATAAATTGTATTTAGGTTTCATGGATGTTGCGCAGACAGGGTATTATATGATTAATAGGGAGGCTCTATGGCATGGTGTTAGTGATGTATAGTGTTGTGGAAGGCTTCTGGCATGGAATCAAAAAGTATGTATGACGATTAGCTGAGGCATGTGTAACAGAACAGAATGGTGTCAATGGTGATGTTAGGATTATAGAGGGAGCTGAGACACGGGTTTGTGGTTATGTCTCCTTGGTTATTCAATTTGTATGTGGATAGGGTTATGAAAGAATTCGAGGAAGGGATGGCAGTAAATGGTGTTAGATTGATGCGAGAATGGAGATGAGTGGAGGGTTCCTACTATTATATGCGGATGATTTGGTTTGTGTGGCGAAATCTGAAAGAGTTGAAGGATTGTAGAGAGGATTTGCAGAGTGGTGTAAAAGGAGAGGACTTGAAAGTAAACGTGATAAGAGTAAGGTTATGTTGTGAGTGGGGATAGTCCTCAGTGTGAAGAGATGGTGAGCAGCTGGAAGCCTGGAACAAGTGTCTGAGTTTAAATATTTTAGGATATATGTTGGATATGAAAAGTGAACGGAGATGCAGAGTGTAGTAGGCGGATGATGCAATGGCAGGAAGGTGGCTGGTGCAACTAAATCGTTGGTGAATGAAAGGGACTAAGTCTTGATTGCTGCTAGGGTTTTGCATGAGGTATGTTGTACCTTGTTATTGTATAGTAGTGAGACTATGGTCTGGAATAAGAAGTATAGATCTAAGTTCAATGTATTCAGATAACAATCTTAGGAGTGTGCTAGGTGTGAGAAGAATTGATAAATGAGAATGAACCCATTAGGGAGTGTGTGGTGTGAAGGAAAGGGTAAATGAGAGAGTAAATGAGAGGTATGTTGAGATAGTTTGTCAGTGGAACACGAGAGGATGGATGATAATCGGTTGGTAAGCGGATGTATTGTGGCGAGTGTGTTGGGAAACCGCCGGTTGGCGAGACACGAAAAAAAGTGGATTTGAATCGGTAAAGCGAATGTTGAATGAGAGAAATGTGAGTTTGGTAGAGGCGAGAAAAAGTGTATAACAGAAGTGACTGGTGGGTTTTGTTGAGGGGGTATGGTTGGCCCACCCTGGGCCAAGGATGAACCCTTACATTTGATGATCTACCATAGTGAAGGTTCATTCGCCGGGTCCCATCGAACTCTAGGGGTAGATTTTATGCTGACGACGAGTTGCTTACTAAGTAAGAGAGGCGGTAAGGCTGGGCCTTTCTTTTCGACTTTGTCAATTATTCTACTGCTTTTTTTCCGATGCATGCTACGCACTTTACTCCCAATCTTGGAAAACATAAAGGAGATGAAGAAGATATATATATATATATATATAATATATAGATATATATATATATCATATATTATATTATATATATAATATAATATATTATATTTATATATCATATAATAATAATATATCATATATATGTTATTTAATATGTATATACTATATATATATATATATATATATATATATACATACTCTATATATATATAATATAATATATATATATATAATATACTTATATATATATATAATATAATTATACCATATATATATAATTAGCTATATATATATTAATATATACTTATATATATAATATATATATATATATTATATAGATATATATATATATATTATATATAATTATATATATTAATATATATATATATTATATTTATATATAGATATATAATATATATATATATATATCAATATATATACTATATATATATATAATACTATATATATAATATAATATATATATATATATATATATATATATATATATATATATATATATATATATAATATTAATATTATATATATATAATATATATATATAATATATAAAATATATATATATATACTATATATATATATATATATATATATATAATGTGATAATATGCTGGTTTAACAAAAGTAATATAAACAAATATACGTGAGTTAGTGAAGTGCCAGTAATAGGGTTCTGTTTGATTATGTGTATGTAAAAGAAATGGAGAAATATATGCTGTTGAATGTGAAGTTCTTGAGAGAACCAGCAGGGGCTATATCCAATTACTGTTTGATTAGAAGGATAGATAAAAGCGAAAGAAGAGTGGAAGAAAAGTAAAATTTGAAAGGATTGTAGAAGTTACAAGAGAAACTTAGAAAGTGAGAATATTCAACATAATACCAAATATTATTAGAAGAAAAATGGGAAATTACGAAAGAAGGACTGACGATTTAAAGAGTGCAAAAAGAATTCAAATATTTTTAGTAAGCAATAGTGATGACTGCAAGGCAAGTTTGTTTCCTGCTAAGGATTGGTGGTGAATGTAAAAGAAAAGGTAGAGAATGGTGCAGTGGAGAATTGAATAATATTTTTAAAAGGAAAAAAAAGTTTTGGTAATAGTTGAGTTTAGCATAATCTAAAAAAGTCCATATTTTTTTTTAAAACTAGTCGATGTTTTGAAATGGGTATGAAGCAACTCTGCCACATGTTGTTAATAAAAAATTGCCGCAATTACGATATATTTATAGGAATGGTATTCGGTGTTTTTAGATATTCTTTCTTTTAACGTTCGAAAAATAAGTAAGGTTATGATAAGAAGCCAGATTTTCTGTTAATACTTAACAAAACAATCCTAACCTAAATTTAATGGGTCGTAAACCTAATTTAAACATAAATAAAATTCGGAAGAGGGAATATATTTATATATGAAAGAGATTTGGCCGAAGTTTTTTAGTCCTCTTGCGTGGGGATAAAAGATATTTAAAAAAAACGATTATCTGAAAAAATATCGATATTTTTTCTGGTTACGCTAATACCAACTATTACCGAAGTTTTAGCAAGATACTACTTGGCTATTAATAGTAAGGCAACATGGAAGGAATACAAAAGAGTACGAAATGAAATTAAATGTAAAGTGCTGCAAAGAGAAGGGCGTGTGTGATAAGTGGAGTGAAAAGACAGTTGCCTATTATCGGGAAAGAAGTAAGCTATTTTCTATTTTAGAAGAAAATTAACAAGGTTCTAAATAAGAGGGAAAAGGTACTAATTAATGTAAAGACTTTGGATGGAATGTAGTTTAGTTATGATACGGAAGTTTAGGAAATATGGAGAGAATATTTTAAGGAGCTACTAAATTCTGAAAGGATGGAGGAGGTGTCAGTAAGCCAAAAAATTACTGTATAAGAGAATATTAAAGAAGAAGAGAGTAGGAGTGAAAATGTGGAACATATTACCAAAAAGAAAAAAAATGAAATCGTCGATGGGTTGAAGAAAACGAAAGGAGAAAAATCTACCTGCTTTGATTCCGTACTAGTAGAAATGTTTAAAAAAAAGGTGATAATGCATATCGTAGAGTGACTGATGAGGTTATTTAATATTTGTCGGGAAAGTTGTGAAGTGCCACAAGATTAACAAGACTCCTTGATTCCAATTTGTAAGGGTAAGGGTAAGCAAAAAGAATGCTCTAATTATATAGGAATAAGTAAGCTGAGTGTATAGTAGGTAAAGTATTTATATAGCAAGAATTATCAATATTAGGGATGAACAGATTGATGAAGAACAATATATTTTTAAGGGATGACAGAGGTTGTGTGGATCACTTGTTTACCTTCAAGATGCTGGCAGAGATATAAAGAGAAATACTCAGAAAAGAAAAAAGATGTTTTTGAATTCTTCCTTGATTTGGAAAATGCATATAACAAAGTCCAAAGAGGGAAGTTGTGGAGCGTATTGGAAGGTTATGGAGTTAATTTGATTAAAGCATTTTATGGGAACATTAGAGCATGCGCTTGGATTAGGTGGAGGGAAGAGTTGCTTCAAGTAGGAGTAGATATCAGGAAAGAATGTTTGATGTTTCAATTGTTGTTTAATATCTTCATAGATTGTGTAATTAGAGACTTGAATATAATCGGGAAAGGAGGTAAAATGTATCTTAATGAAGCTAATTGGGAGTTCAGAGTTTTATTATTTGCTGATGATTCCGTGTTGGTGGCTGATTCAAAATTAATAAAAAGTGTAAGGTTCTTCACCTAAGTTATTCAAATAAAACTTTTAACTTCGATATGAAAATGGGGAATTGTTTGAGTCTGTGGAACAAGAAGAAGATTAAGGTGTGATTATAAGCAGTAATTTGGAAGTAGCTAATAAGTGTTTGGAAGCAAGGAATAAAGCTAATAAAATGCTAGGTATAATAAAATCCAACTGTATAATAGCTATGTTAGGCAAGTATTAGTATAGTGCACAACTTTGGACCTTTAATTAAGGATATGCTAGGGAGAGTGCAACGTAGAGCAACAAGGATGATTTCTGGATTTGAGGGTAAGAGCTATGAGGAGAGGCTGAATTAGTTAGAAATGTTTTATGTAGAAAGGCGATTTCTCAGAGGGGACATGATACGAGTCTAGAAAATATTTATTTTTAACCCATTTTTTTTTTACATCTATTGATAATATGGAGACCACTAAATTCTTCATAGTAGACCACGGACGGGAGGCCATGGGGCACAGTAAGAAAATTAAGAAGAAAGCATGCCATCTTGATATAAGAAAGCATTCATTCAGTAATAGGGTTATTAATTTTTGAAATGGTTTGCCACAGAAGGTTGTTGAGTGCGACTCGATTGCAAGATTTAAGAAAGAATTGAACTTGTTTATAGATGGTTTGGGTATCATATAGTATATTATGACTAAACCAAATTGGCGGGGTTTTAGCTACAGTAGTTATTAAGGTTAAACTACATGTTATTACTATAAACAGGCTATTATTGGTGCTGTTTCGCCATGTTAGTGCATTCACAAGCGTGCTATGGCGAGACCACACACACACATACACATACTCGCACACAGAACAATCTACAGACAAACAGACCAACCCAACCAACGATACGGTCATATATATATCTATATATATATATATATATATATATATATTATATATATATGATAGATATATATATATATATTATATATATATATATATACTATAATTAGTATATATATAAGTTATATTATATATATATATATTATATATATATACTATATATATATATATATATATATATATATATATATATATATATATATATATATATATATATATATATATATATTTCCAACTGCTTGGGATTGAGTTGATTATTAAATTGAGATTTGAGTGAACACAAAGCTTTATATTGATGAAATTCCTTTCAGAGCCTTTTTACAGCTTAGATGAATCCACATTTAGAGATGAGACAGGCAGAGATGAAAGGATCCTCAATCGAAGCGGAAAGCAAATATTTTCAGTCTGTGTTATTTTCAGGAATGGGTAAGAGTGTAGAAGAGCCCCGTTATAACCGTGTGTGCTCGAATGGTAGCACCTTAGACTTATCGTTCCTTCCAATAAGTTGAAAACACGATGAGAATGAGTAAACGATTCCTTATAAATTTATTAAAAGAACACTCCTAATCCTTTTCAAATAAATAAATCTTGTATTTACAAATAAATATCACAGTTAATAAATTAAGACACAGTTAAATGTTACACAGTCACTAAACTTGAGAGCACTTCACAAAACATTTGATGAAGATATTTGAGTTAACGAAATCAGTTGAATTTTAAGAAGTTAATAACACATCACAACGAGATTGTTAATAATCAGAGAATTTACAAATGATACATTCTACTTGCAAGATAAGCACAAATTAAGGACTTATGTATACAGTAAGAGAGATTTACAACAACAACCACCTTGCATAAGAAATGCATTAGCATTTTAAACAAAAGCAAATTAAAGTGACTACAAGTAATTATTATTCAATCAAATAATAATGCGCAATATAAAGTTTTTAAACCAACTCTGTAAAAAAAACAAGCAATAAAATTTATATTTTAACATAATTAAATATTTATTTATCTATGTTGATATAAATTTACATACTTTTGATTACGCACAAAAGTTAGTATTATTACTGAACGTAAAAAAAAGAAATGTACAGTTTCCAGACGATTCTTCCAAAACCTCCGATGAACACATCACCCAGAATTCAATTGTCAAGGAATCAAACAGAAAACAAATATTTATAAAGAATAAATAAATAAAAGAAAAAAATTTTTACTCGTTGAAATCAAGAATCGGCTTAGATTGATCCTTACGTGCGTAATTTAAAATGGGGGTGCTATTAAATTTGTTAATTTTCTAATGCGATCTTAAATACATTGGCGAATTATGTCGTGGACCACAGAAATAAGGATGTGGTTCATAATTTGAATCGTTAGAAAGGTTGGAAACGGACTGACTTCTATCGAAATTATTTGAACCATCATGCAAGTTACTAGACTATAAACCTGATAACCACGAGTTATTAGACTTGGGGGTAAAACCTGAGAATGAACTTTGTAAACTAGAATTAGATTTAACAGGATCTGTTAAATTGGGATTATAATAAAAATTAGTACATTGAGGAAATTTACTAGTACTAACCTTAGAGGAACTACTTCTATTTTTAAAAGATTGACCTGAATATGGATGAGGATTTATAAAATTATCACGAGCATGATAATGATGAACATTCGGGTTTTTTAATCTCCTTTGAGGAATTACATATTTAAAACGGACATGTTTACAATTTCTTTTTACAGCATTAGTAATGTTATATGAAAGATTTCTAGATGAAGAGACCTGCTGATATTATTTTTTGTAAAACAAATATTGTTTGGTAGATGTTGTTTAATTTTATAATTTAAGTTATACGGGATGGGAAAATAAGTTAAATTAGTTTTTGTGTTAGGGGGATTACTATTATAATATTTTAATTTTGCTTTGTAGTAAGCAGAATAGATGAAATGTTGAGGATAATTAAGTTTTGTGAACGTGGGAAAAAGAAATTTAGTTTCAGTTAATAGATTAGTAGGAGAACAGATATTAAATACTCTAAGATAAAGAGATGTGAGAGTAGCTAATTTGGTACTATAGTTGTGTGTAGAAAACCAATGTATATATGATGAAGAAGAAGTTGGTTTTCTATAGACATAAAAAGAAAGATGTGTAGAGTTTTTCCAAGAAATGAGTGTGTCTAAAAAAGGTAGAGAAGATTTTGGGGTAATTCAGTGGGAACGTAAATAGAAAGGAGAATGTTGGGGATTGCATTAATTGAAAATGTCATTGAAATTAGTAGTCTTTGGAATAGAACAGAAGACATCATCCACATAGCGAAGCCATGTGAAGTTGGAAAGGAGGGAGTGATTGATTATATACTGATGTTCAATTAGCTCCATAAAAATATTACTTAAGATGGGAGGAAGAGGAGAACCCATAGCAAGGCCAGAAATTTGTTTGAAAAAAAGATTGTCAAAGGTAAAATAGCTTGTTCGAGAGTAAGAAGAATAAGTTTTTTAATAAGAATAAGAGGGGATTTAGCTCGAAATTATTTTTTCTAATAAATTTTTCTTTAAAAGATCAAGTGTAAAATGAACAGGGACAGATGTAAATAAAGAGGTAACGTCAGCGCTAAGAAAAAGATGTGTAGAAGGGTTTAAAGTTTGAATGCGTTTGATAAAATCTATCGTGTTGAAAAGGTGGGAATTAGAAATTTTGCCTATTAAAGGTTTAAGTTGAGAAGAAATCCAAGATGATAATTTATATGTTACACAATTGATATTTGAAATAATCGGATGTAATGGATAGTTTTGTTTATGAATTTTTGGGAGGCCGTAAAACTGAGCTAAGTTCCGTTTTTTGAACTATAAATTTGATCACATTTTTAAACAGAGTCTTTGGTATCGTTCTTCTAATCATGATTCGATAGTTAACCTTTCAAACTACAAACTTTTATTAGGATATGGACTTTTGTTTGCATTGGAAAAATCAGACAATAATTTACAATTTTTCAACGATTTCGATATGTGGACTAAATTTACAAATGATCCCTCTGTCAATCAAGATTTACTAAAAGGTATATTACTAAATGAATTAGTTAGTGGTAACAGACAAGAAAAATAACCGATTAAAATTTATAAAGCCATATCAGATCTGAAGAAAAACAAAGAAATAGTTATTTCAAAAAGTGATAAAGGCAATCAAATAAATATTCTCAACCACAAAGATTACATTACCAAATGTAACAATATTCTTTCTGATGGTAACAATGCCGGAATTAATAACAATCACTTAAAAAAACTCCCAAATTGAATTTAATAAAAATCTTAAACATATCTGTAAACAGTTCCCATCCATTCATAATAATAATAATCCTACATGGCCAACTTAGCTCAGTTTTACGGCCTCCCAAAAATTCATAACCAAAACTATCCCTTACATCCGATTATTTCAAATATCAATTGTGTAACATATAAATTATCATCTTGGCTTTCTTCTCAATTTAAACCTTTAATAGGCAAAATTTCTAATTCCCACCTTTCCAACACGATAGATTTTATCAAACGCATTCAAACTTTAAACCCTTCTACACATCTTTTTCTTAGCGCTGACGTTACCTCTTTATTTACATCTGTCCCTGTTCATTTTACACTTGATCTTTTAAAGAAAAATTTATTAGAAAATAATTTCGAGCTAAATTACCCCTTTATTCTTATTAAAAAACTTATTCTTCTTACTCTCGAACATAGCTATTTTACCTTTGACAATCTTTTTCTTCAACAAATTTCTGGCCTTGCTATGGGTTCTCCCCTTTCCTCTACAACTTACGTAATATTTTTATGCGAGCTAATTGAACATCAGTATAATAATCAATCACTCCCTCCTTTCCAACTTCACATGGCTTCGCTATTATAATATTGATGTCTTCTGTTCTATTTCAAATACTACTAATTTCAATGATATTTTTACACTTAATCAACAACATTCATCCTTCTATTTCTTCCACACATGAATTTACCCCAAACTCTTCTCTACCTTTTTTAGACACACTCATTTCTTGGAAAAACTCTTAACACCTTTGTTTGCTGTCATATAGAAAACCAATGTTTTAATTCATCATAGATACATTGGTTTTCTACACACATCTATAGCACCAAATTAGCTACTCTCACATCTCTCTAACTTAGAGCATTTAATATCTGTTCCCCTACTAATCTATCAACTGAAATAAAATTTCTTTTTTTCCACGTTCAACAAAACATTAATTTCATCAACAATTTCATCTATTCAGCTTACCACAAAGCAAAATTAAAAATATATAATAGTATCCCCTTAACACAAAAACTAATTTAACTTATCTTTCCATCCAATCTTAATTTAAAATTATAAAATTAACAACATCGACCAAAAGAATATTTGTGAACAAAAAAATAATTACTATTTTCTCCTAAAAAAGATTTTCATCAAATCCCCCAAAATCCAATATTCATATTTATAAGAATTTCTTGTTTGACTGCCTGAGGTGTATGTCGGAAAGCTAATGATTAGTCCAAGTAAAGAAGTACCAGCACAAGCAAGATATTTATTCAATGATTCCGAAGACCTCTGCTTTAACCACACACCGATCATTTAAGAACGATAAAATCAATTTACAGGATGCTTCCCTTTTAAAATTTTGTTGAAATTGAAAAAGGAAATAAAATAAGAACCAAAGTTTTTATATATTAAAATATAAAAAAATAAAAAAAAATTTAACAAAATAAAAAAAGTTCAAGGAAAAATTAAAAGATGACCAGTAATCAGATTCCATCTTGGTCACTTCAAATCTTCTTTAAAAGGAGATCAGAAGGAGAGATTTTAACAAAAACTAACCAGACCAAATGTGTTATTTCGAAGCTTTAATGTAAATTAATATTTTTAGTTCCTAGCAATTATCATTTCTGAAGAGATCTTTCAAACTATGTTAGACGAAAGCTTAAAATTGAAACTATCAGTGTGTATATATTGTGATCTTTATTTATATTCTGTGTAAAGTTTTTAAATGTCTTAATTTAAGAATTTTAAATATAAAAATTCAATAAAATTCTTTCTATTCTTACTTGGGTCTTCAGAGACCCAATCTTCTTCTTCTTCGTCTTCTTAACTTACTTCTTCTTGTCTTCTTTTTTCATTCATTACTTCATATCTGTCATTTATATTTCTTATTACATTTAAAAGATTTCTTCTTCTTCAATTCTTTCGTTCATTCTATCTTCTTCTCTCTTCTATACTTCTGCTTCATAATCTTCTATACTTCTTCTTCTATCTTCTTCTTACTTACTTACTTCTTCTGACTTCTTCTTCTAATACATTCATCTTATATTTACTAATACTTCATATACTATCATCATAAATAACATACATATAATCTTATATACCAATATCATTAGATTAATAAATAAGAGATGAAGTAAAAAGAAAATAAGAATAAGACAAGAAGAATAATTAAAATATAAATTAATATAAGAACTTAGGGTCACCTTGTTCAATAGTAAAATAACACACGAACACCACCTCCACTAATTACTACTAATGTAAGAGCGCATATATAGTGTGTAGATATATTTAAGGCCAAAGCAACTAGTCTATGATGATTGCATTAGATATTGTGGAAGCTCCCAAGATACTATAATTATAGAGAGCTAAGAGATACTCTATGGACGTATAAATGAAAGAGGACAAGAGAACAGAAGAGGATACATAGAGAGATTTATAAAAGATTATATATCAAAGCATAATATTTCATTATATAATAGTAAAATAATAAAGTAATAATTTATTGTAAAGAAAATAATTAAAATTATGTAATATTAACCATTTAAATAAGTAAGAGATCAGAGCATTTCGAATGTAATCGACACAATTATCAGCAAGTCTAGAGAAAAATTTAATAAATGTTTTATGAATTTTCATAAATGATATATTAAAAATAAAAAATAAAGTTTTTTTTAGAATAATTTAATTTGTAATAATTAAAACCTCTTGTGAAAGATACAGAAGACATATATTACAGAGATATATAAATATACGCACAATTAAATTGAGACAAGATCATGAGAATCGCAGCGACTTATATGAGGTCTAGAAAAGTCAGCGACAGATCGCAGCTTTCGAACACCACACGTTACCGAAGTCGAGAAGTAGCACTCGCTCACTACCCCAATGAAGTCAGCAACAGCGCACCAGTTCTGATAAAAAGGCATACCATCCGATCCCATTTTATGGAGCTAGTTATTAGTAACAATGCAAATTATAACAGGTCAGTATCAATCCCATGAAACATGGTATACAAACAAATAATAACGAATAATATATACATAGAAATATACATCTATTGCGTAAATTATTAAACTTAAATATTAGAAATAAAATAAATACCTTATTATTATTAAAATAGGATATAACGTTGAGTGAGATACTTGTTACCTCTATAGGTAATGACGTAACTTCGTCATATCCGAGGTTACGTACCCGTGACTCATTGCTAAGGGGTGCCGCCCCTCCTAATGTTGCAATTTTAAGCCCCCCCTTAGGGTGGGTTATAGAGCTCGTATCCCACTGAAATTTGGTATACTTATAGGTGATGGTATACTTATAGATGATGTCTATTTCTATTGTATATTTATCTGGTAAGCAACCTATAGTAAATTTATTCGGTAAGCAACTTATAATAAATTTATTCGTTAAGCAACTTATAATAAATATATTCATTAAGTAACTAATAATAATTTATCCGGTAACCAACTTGTATAAATTTATCCGGTAACCAACTTATAATAAATTTTGAAGAATATGACCTTAATCACTCAATCAATAGACCACAGATGACTGGGTAGGGGTATAGTGTGTAGTTGATTAGAGTTTGATCTATTGATCAATTGATATTTTTTAATAAAAAGAATAAAGATTTAGTAAAAACATAAAATGTTTTTAATATTTTTATGTAACGTTACAGGAATCATATTTTTATAAACAATTAAATTTAGTTGGGACTTTGATCAATTGATCATGATTTTAATAGTTTAATCAATAGATCACGGGTGATAGAGAGAGATGCGGTGTGTGGTTGATTAGAGTTTAACCTATTGATTAATTGATCAATTGATAGTTTATAATAAAAAGAATGAAAATTTGGTAGAAATATAAAATGTTTCTAATAACTTTATGCAATGTTTATACAAAATTTACTTTATGTTGAGTTTATACAAATAATAAAGTACATATTATTTTATGAAAGTAAATATATTTTTAAAATCAATAACAACTTCAAACAAAAGAAAATATAGCAGTTTAGGTTTACAAGAGAATATGAGACTAGGTCATCAGACACCCCTGAGGGATTTGACACTATCATATTCAAGATCTACAAGTTCACAAACATATACATCGACATCAATATTATGTCATCAAGAGTATGCTAAAAAACTCAACACCACACCGGCTCCTACACCGGCTCCGGCACCGACTCAGGCAATGACTCATTTGCTCCGGCACGTAAGAGTTTTTCCTCCATCTTCCTCAGCCACGCACTCTATGCTTCTCTTCGGACTTTGGCTCTGGCTCCTCCTCAGTGCTCCGGCATTTCTAAATACTCAGAAATCGGTCATCCTGACCTAAAATTCGGTCTCACTGACCTTAGAAATCCTGTACTTTGACACATCATTGTGTCAAAATCTAACATATAATTCTAAATTACAAGTCAATGACTGAGATGCCTTGGAATTTCTTACCGTTCATAAGCTCCAGAGTTCTTATTGAAGATGGTTCTCCCAATTAGAAAAAGCGTCTTGTTCATGGGAAAGCGCTCCGTTTGCTGAACGTGCAGTGTTGTCACTGGAAAAATCTCAAGCTCCTCACAACAGCGTATATATCACATACCTGCCCATAGAGCTTCCAATTATCCTATCAACGCTGTGCAAATTCGTAAAGCCTAAATACAATATTCTTCTTCTCTCTCATTTTCTCACATTTTTGCTTCATTGTAAAGATTTGACCCACACATCCGTCTGACCACTTCGAAAGGCACCTTTTCTTCACCAAATAGTCCCTTAGTCACTCGGCGCCCTCTTTCTACCAAAATACCAGCATATATCTTTCCCCACAGACCCAATAAACTAATCCCCTATAATTCCTACACTTACATTTATATAAGGGTAGTATTACTGCTCTCCTTCAAATCCCTCGGAACTATACCCCTCCATAAACGCTTTGTTACACAACGTCAATCCAATCAATCACCATCTCACCTCCGTTTTTGAACCTTTTTTTTTTTTTCCCCAACCAAAAATTTCATCTTACCTGCAGATTTACCTTCTTTCAACTTTCTCACTCACCCATTGACCCCCTTACTAATGACCTATCATCCCCAAAGTAACTATTCCTCTTGCACCAACAAACCCACAAAATTCACATATCACCTTTTCATTACTGTTCCAACGTTATGCAAATTTTCGAAGTGTTCCCTCCACATCTCCTCACATCTTATTCTTCAGTTACGAAAGCACCATCTTATTCTCATTTTTTAACCTTTATCGCTTCTTTTCAAAGAGCTTCCTACTTTCCTGCATGTCCCCATCAATCCCCTTCCAAACTGTCATTTACCTTTTTTTCCTCCTACGTATTTATCTTTAAGTATTTCTTTTTTTTCCTGCCTTAATGGCAGCGTTCTAATTTTTGCTCCAAGCCAGCACCCCATTTTATCCCCCACCTTTAAATGGACCCAAAATTCTTATTCTCAGCTGATTTTGCCGACAAAGAGCAAATGAAACTTTTTTTCTAAAATCCGTCTTTTTGAGTGTTTTTCTGTATCTGGAGAAGAGAAGAGAGATAAGAGAGAGAGAGATGAGGAGAGAGAGAGAGAGAGAGCAGACTGAGAAGAGAAGAGAGAAGAGAGAGAGAGGAGAGAGAGAGAGAGAGGAGAGAAGAGAGAGAGAAGAGAGAGAGAGTGAGATCAGAGAGAAGAGAGAGTCATTCTTTTGTATTTTCAATTTTGAAAAAACCTGTTTTTGAATTTTGTGTTCACCTCAAATAATTTTTCGAAAATGACATTTTAAACCTGAAATAGACATTAGATGGGTCTATTACTATAGAGCATGTTATAAAATTAAATAGCTTTTGATTTTTTGAAAGCTCAGCAATTGTCGAAATCAAAACCTACTTTTTTTTGGGATTTTAAAATGAAAATTTGCGATATTTTCTTAGATATACAACCCTCGCCTGATTTAACATCCAATCATACTTCAACAATCTCTTCACCAACACAAATCAAAATACTTTTCACTTCTGGTACCATCCACCTACTCCAACTTAGATACTTATGAACACTCTTGTATATATATATATATAATATCTATATATATATATATATATATATATATATATATATAATATATATATATTATAATATATATATATATATATATATATATATATATATATATATATATATATAACCGCTACATTACTTGGTTACATGAACTTAAATCTTGTGTCATGATTACATACTCATTGAATTCTACTTAAAAGTAGAATAGCATCTGCCAGGTCCTCCTTTATTTTTCCTCTTAGGTCTGGCTTTATAATACGAAGAGCAAAAAAAAAACGTTCAAGGCTAACTTGCGTTGGAAGTAGAGCAGTAACAGCAATTGCAACTTCTTGTACAATGTCTGGATACTTTTCGATGGCCTCTTCTAATTTAAGCTTCGAAGTTATATCAATTTTTTCAGCTTCTTTCAGTGCAGCAAAAAAAAATTGTTTAAAGTTATGGAATATTGTGTACAAGGATGTGGAATGACCTTGACCTTTTTCTTCAACCCGTCGACTCTTTAGACTAAGCTCTTCAATATCTTGAAGCTTTTCATACTCATCTTCTGAGCTTTCCGAAAAAGACTTGAGAAGGTAGTAATGGGGATAGCTGTAGTTTCATCACTTACAATATGTTCAAATGTATCCTTTCTCTTAGCTACTTGCAACCCTTTAAAACAAATGGGCCACATTGCAAAAGTGCAGATTTAGCTTTCTGTTGTTGAACTTCAGTTAAGCTTACCTATAGATAGTATCAACATAAACAGCAGTTAGAAAGAATATCATTTCAATGAGAGAAATTTTCTCTTCGTACCATGAGTCTTTTATTTCTTCATAATCTTAAATATAGATAGTATAAGGTGAAGGTTGAATTTATTAGAAAATAATCCAAATTGAAACATAAGGCAGGTTAAAAATCTTCAGTTTGCAATTGCCATATTGTGCTGGGAATTCGCAAGTCAGTCATGACTGAAGTCACTCAGAGTCACAATTCACAACTTTTGTCAGATCAAAAATTTCTGACTCCAACTCTACTATCTTGAAAGATTACAGACTCCAACTCCAACTCCGACTCCACCCTCTTAAAATTACCGACTCCTCGACTCCGCGACTCCGATTCCACAACCTTGCTCCTAGTATTAGACTTTGTTTATACGTTGAGGGGCCTAAATATCTCAGGTACTCGGGAATACACCTTTCTCTATCGAAGCCGCCTTCTTCACTAACAAGAGCTATACCGAGATGCTTTGATTGATGACCTTCTATCTAAGAACCAGATTACAAGTATTGAAACCTTTGTTAAAGCTTATTTCTAAATTTAAGGAAGAAAAAAACTCAGTATTGGTCCTGATTCGTCTTATTAATTATTAAATAAAATTATTCTTTACTAAATACATCTGAGTCGCTGGCATGCGACCAAATTTAATCTCTTTAAACGATATACCAAATTTTTATATTATACTCAACTCTTTTGTTCACACTCGCAACTAAGTTCACACTCGAAATATTAATTTCTATTGAAAGACGCGCTCAAAACAAAAGAACCGGGAAAATGCATTTTATAGCATATATTCTAGACTTAAAGTTTTTATCAATATAAACAATAATTTTTATAAAAATATAATATAGAATGTGTAAAATAATAAAAATATATCAATCTAGTAATACATCCTAATTGAGATAACAATGAGAAACATATTAAGTATAAATGCAATGAAATCGTTTTTTTTACTCTACATAATCGATAAAAGTATTTCCTTGCTTTTGTTTTTCTGTCGAGCGAAGAATGTTAGATATAGTATTCTTTTAAGGCCTTTTAAAAGCTCATAACTGTAAACAGACGTAGAATACTAATAACTTTTATTAAGCCAGAAAAGGATATCATGCAAATATTAGGTTATAATTACTGATACTGTAAATAAATGTGTATATTAACGATTCAATATTAAGCTACAAATTTAATTTTGAGCACACAAAATAGAAATGTGTTTAACTCTCAAAAGTTCTACTGCAGTTCTAAAACATCTTGTGAAAAAAGACAACTTTTTTTTTTTACTCTCTTTATTTTAAGCTAAAGACGTAATCGTATTTTAAAAACAAGGAATGTGTTTGAGAAAGTATATTATATATACGATGTATATTATAGTATTATATATATATATATATATATATATCATATAATATATATCATATATAATATAATATATACGGTAATATATAATGATATAATTATTATATATATATATATAATATTATATTAATATATATAATATATATATATATATATATAGTAATATATATATAATAATATATATATATATATATATATACCGTTATATATATTAATATATATATATATATATATTATATATATTATAATATAATATATATATTATTATATTAATATATATATATATATATATATATATATACTGTATAATCATATTATAATATGGAACTTACAAGCAATAGAAAAAAAAAGCTCTTCGGAAAAAAGCGCGGAAAGGTAAAGAAGAAAAGGGAAATCTTGCTTAGATATAATGAATAGGGATGCTGATTTTGTAACAGATGAAATGGATCTGAGGGGAGTGTGGAGGGAACCACTTTGGAAAATCTCCAAACAGGTGGCAGGAGATGAGAGGTGATTAAGAATATCGTGAATTGATGGTCAAGAAGAATAGGTATTTTTAAGGAGGATAAATTGTTAAACTGTTGTGACAAAAAAAAATTGAAAGAATGGTAAATCTGCAGTATAGATGAAATTACTTGTGAAATGTTCAAGAACAGGGCGAGATGGAGATTGATTTGATTTGGAAGTTGTGTAAAAAATCGTTTATGGTGTTATAGTTCCGAGGATTAGAGGAGAGCAGTAAATATATAAGGGTAAGGGGAAAAGGTAAACTGTATGGAATTAGAGTATTAGTTTGTTGAGTCTGTAGGGAAGAATATATGCTACTATTGTGGTCGGAAAGAGTGCGTCGATTGACTGATGAACTGATGGTGAAGACAATTATGCGTGTTAGAAGTAGTAAGAGGATGTAGTGGGATCAAATCTTTACATGAAACAAGTGATTAAGAAAATGAGGGCAGAAGAAGAAGAATTTATATTTAGGTTTTATGGATCTGCAACAGCGTATGATAGGATTAATTAGGAAGCTCCTATGCAGGTGTGAGAGATTATATGGGTGCGTTGAAGGCCTTAAAATGGAATCAAAAGTATGTATGACCGATAGTGAAGCATGTGTAAGAATAAATGGAGTCGAAATTATTGGTTTAATATTAATAGCGGAGTGGGCAAGGATGTGTTGTCTCCTTGGTATATCATTAGTGAGGATGGATTGGGTTAAAGAGTAAGAGGTAGGGGTAGCAGGAGGTGTTGAAGATGAAATATGAAGGCAGAGGAGGGTGTCTTGCTTATAATACGGAAATGATTTGGTTTTGTGAGAGTATGAGAGATTGTAGAAATTTGCATGTGTTTGTAAAAGGCAGGGGTCTTGAAAGTAAACGTAGATAAGAATAAGGTTATAGTAGTGAGTGAGAAAAGTCCTCGTGTGAACTATGTTAGATTGGTGAGCAGCTAGAACAGTGTCTGAGTTTAAATTTAGAATATATGTTGGATAATATGGGAACGGATGATGCAGAGTGTAAGTAGGAAAGAGTGAATGGCAGGAGGTGGCTTGGTGCAATTAAAATCGTTGGGTGGTGTAAAGGGACAAGCCTGAGTTGCGGCCAGGTCTTACGATGAGGGTATGTTGGTAAATCTGTGTTAATGAGTTATAGTGTGAGACTATTGTCATGAATAAGATAAAGATCTAAAGTACAAGTGTTC
>JABUQX010059133.1:7500-15000 GCA_015478945.1 Trachelipus rathkii | reverse complement strand
CATATATATAGAAAACATATATCTACAAACTGATGGAGTGTCGATGGGCTCACCACTTGGACCTACATTTGCTGACTTCTATATGTCCAATCTGGAAAACAAAATCGGCCTTCGTAAACAAACAACTTTAACTATAGCCATTTTACGCAAGATATGTCGACGACACCCTCACTATCTTTAGGAACATAGATCATATACATCCGGTTCATCAATGAATTCAAAGTTGTCATGCCTAAAATTTACATACGAAACTTGGGTTAATAATGCTATCTGTTTTAAGCATTTAAATCAATATTAATTCTGACTTCTCCGTATCTACACAGGCATTCGTAATAAAGCCCACTGATAATGGTCTGTATAGCAGACTATGGGTCCTATTGCACGCAGCTATTTTACAAGAATCATCGTAAAACTTTGGTTTACAGATTATACAACTGTTCAACTTGAAAACTTTTGATGAAGAAATTTGCATTAAGTAAAATTTAATTAACTGTGATCATCCACAATATTCAGTTGAAAATTTAATTAATAAAACCCTTACAAAATTATATAAAAAAGAAAGTAAAAATAATCAGGAAAATTCGATAAATTTCTTCTTCAAAACTTCTAATGCTATAGACTTCAACAAAAGAGAGAAATTTGCAACTTCGTAATATTTTGAACTCTCATCTCAAAACTAAAGACACCTCAAAAGTTAAAGTCAGAGACTATACCATAAGTTCAAACAACTGTCATCTTCCTTTTAGCACAAGAGATGCTTTGACCGACCCAACCATCACGTTGTGTATGATTTAAGCTGCCCTGAGTCGGGGCTATTGCGTCGACGTATATTGGTTGCGACAGATGGATTATCGGACCCAGGGCTATATCATCATCCCTACACTCACAGCAAAATCTTTGGAACATTTCAAAACTGCACGCGTCCGATCAATATTAGCAATGTTTCTAAACACTTTGCTTCTGCAGGATAATGTAAGGCTTTCAAAATTACGGAGGCCTTCTACATTAAAACACGCAGACCAGACAGTTAACATAAAATTTAATGTATTATCTGTTGGACTAAGTATCGTTTGATTTGGTATTATATGGCCAATTTTAAGACTCGATCATCACAGAAGTAATCTACGAAAATGCTCTCCAGAGATTAGGAACAGCGCGTCAGAGATGTAAATAAGCTGCTGTCTTCTTCTTCTCGCAGAACCTGTTTTCAAGAGCAGATAGAAAGATTAAAGCAATTTACTGAATAACTGCCCAAAACAAATAAAAAATCAAAATCTATATAAAATCAAATGCTGATATTAAATTAAAATTAAAATAATTATAATTGTAAAATAATTGAAATTTATGCTTCAAAAATGCTTGTTTTAAACATGTGTTACGACTATTATTATTATTATTATTATTATTATTATTATTATTTATTATTGTTCTAATTTTTTTTATTATTATTATTATTATTAATAATTATTTATTATTATTATTATTATTATTATTATTATTATTATTATTGTTATTATTATTATTATTATTATTATTATTATTATTATTATTATTATTATTATTATTATTATTATTATTATTATTATTATTGTTATTATTATTATTATTATTAATTCCACAATATAATAAAGCGATGTAATAGCCAAAAAAAAATTAAAATTCAACATATAAAGTAACTTTCAAATGTGTCAAATAGTTCCATAAAAAGACACAACAGAAAATCTTTCATCTAAACTTCTCCCCAGAAGAAAAATCATATCCACTTCTCAGAAAGGAGGGTGTCAATAAGTCCGAAAAACTCTAAAGTAGAGGGCTTACAGCCATCCTGGAGGTTCAAAGGTAAGAGCGTCGGACTTTCCTCTCAGAGTCGCTTCGTCGGATTCTTTTTCCTTTGAAAGCTAAGAAGAAAACTATTCCTGTCGAGATCATTTCTTCAGGACTTAAGAGCTTTGTTGAAGACTTGTATATTGTTGCAATATTTCGCCTCCGAACTCGAGGCATCTTCAGGCAGAAATGAAATTAATTTGTGGGAACGGCTATGATGAATATTTTGTTAATAATTATAATTATTATTATTATTATTATTATTATTATTATTATTATTATTATTATTATTATTATTATTATTATTATTATTATTATTATTATTATTATTATTAATAATTATTAATTATTATTATTATTATTATTATTATTATTATTATTATTATTATTATTATTGAAATTTAATATGAATTTGATTTTTTTCCTGTTTTTTTTTTAATTTTTAATCTTCGTTTTCAATTATTCTAATTTTTGGAAGTATTTTCTTTAAAAAAAACCTACTTCGGCCACTATATATATATATATATATATATATATATATATATATATATATATATATATATATATATATATATATATATATATATATATATATATATATATATATATATATATATATATATATATATATATATAAAGCTTTTGATAAGGTTCCCCACATAAGGCTGATGAAGAAGTTATTGCAATGTGGTATAGGTGGAGTGGTACATGGTTGGATTAAAGAGTGGTTGTGGAATAGAAAACAGTGTACAACTAAATGGCAATAAGTCATCATGGGAAATAGTGAAGAGTGGTGTCCCACAGGGTTCAGAGCTGGGGCCACTATTGTTCCTCATATATATAAATGATTTAGACCAGGGACTTAAATGCAAGGTTTCTAAGTTTGCAGATGATACCAAAGTGGCTACCTCAGTTAGGAATAGTGAAGGATGTATAAAGATTCAAAATGATCTTGATAAACTTCTTGGGTGGGCAGATAAGTGGCAAATGAATTTTAATTGTAAAAAGTGGCGAGGTTTCTTACACTGGGTTTCTCAAATAGAAAAGTTTTAACTACGATCTCAGATGGGGTTGGCTTGAGTCTGTGGACCAAAGAAGATTTAGGTGTGATTACTAAGCAGTAATTTGAAAGTAGATAATCAGTGTTTGGAACAAGGAATAAGCTAATAAGATGCTGGGCATAATAAATCGCAATGTTGTTTGCAAAGAAAGTAATAAGTAAACTGTATAATAAGCTATGTTAGCCATAATAATTATTATACTAGTTTGTTTCTTATATTTAAAAAGAAAAGGGCTTAGATATACAAGAGAGAGTGCAACGCGTAAGAAACAAAAGGATGATTTCTTGGTTTCTAGGGTAGGCTATGAGGCTGAAGGAATTGAAATGTTTTCTGTAGAAGGCAGTTCTCAGAGGGGACATGATCCAAGTCTACAAAATTTTAACATCTATTGATAATACGGAGATCAATTCTTCATAGTAAGAAACTTTGACGCGGAGCCAGAGAGATAACAAAAATTAGGAGGAAAACATGCCATCTTGATATAGAAAAACATTCTTTTCAGCAATTGAATTTATTATAAAATTTTGGAATAGTTTTGCCACAGGAGGATGTATATAAATTGTATATATATATATACATATATATATATATATATATATATATATATATATATATATATATATATATGCAACTTATCTTCTTCTTCTTCTTTCAATATATGTATATATTTTTAATCCCAACCATATATATATATATAACTATATGTATATAATAATGCTCTAATATATATATATATATATATAATGACGAAATAGGGAACCGGGAACTGAAGCTGCTGGAAAAATGCAACTTCATACTGATATATATATATATATATATATATATATTATATAACCTATATATATTCTGCCTATAATAACATAATAATAACCTTAACCAGCAGCATATGTATATATATGTAACAACCAACCAATAATAACCTTGTATATGTAATGTTTTATAATAATATGTATACTCAACTGTATATATATATATACATATATATATATATATATATATATATATATATATATACTTATATATATAATATATATATATATATATATATATATATATATATATATATATAAAATATATATATTATATATATATAATATATATATATATATATATATATATATATATATATATATATATATATATATATATATATATATATATATATATACTCTTCTTTTTCTATATATATATATATATATATATATATATATATATATATATTAGTGATGCTGCAGATGTCATTTTTTCGCATCCGCGGATCACAGATACGAATACGGATGTTTGATTTTAACATCCGCGGATGCGAATAACGGATGCGGATGTTTAATTAATATGCGCCACATATATCTATCTCCCTCCATAGAGATACACACTTTCTTTCTTATATATATATATATATATATATAGAAATATATATCTTTCTCTGCATAAATATATATATATATATATATATATATATATATATATATATATATATCTTCTATATATATAGTTTTAACCACAATCTATTAATATAATTGTTACCAGGGTGCGGGACAGGACCCAACTCAAATGCACCCCATCACCTCTTTCTCCAACCTCCGACCTTAATGAAGAGATTTTACATGGATTATATACATTTTGCACTAGTTTTGAAATTCAAATATGGGAAGGTTGTGCTTGAGAGACATCGATTTTTCTGCCTTTTCTGCTGAGACTCTGTTTCTCTTTTCATCATATATTGGCCCAGCATTTGCTAGATACTCTCTCACTTGGAACACTAATTGGAGGACAGGCAGGTATTTCCTTGCAAGTTTATTTAAGCGTGGGTAAACATTTTGCTCATTTTGCTTAACATTCCACCAACTGATAGGATCGTCATTTGATATAGTCGTTTTTCTTGATGATAGTTTTCAATCATTTATGCACTGCATCTTTTGATAATACGTGTGTTTCTTCATCACTACTGAACTGTAGAAATTCTTCTAGTAAATCTATTGATTTACTTGTAGAAGATGTTGATTCTGTATATTTCATTTTTTTCATTTTTTTAATGGATGGTTAATTAATAGACTGTTTGGATTTAAGAGTTTTTCCTTGCAAGTTTACTCAAGCGTGGGTAAACATTTTGATTAACTTTCTACCAACTGACTGGATCATCATTTGAATTGAATCTAATCATTTTTCTTGGTGATAGTTTTTCAATCATTTGCACCACATCTTTTTTGGTAATGCGGGTGTTTCTTCATCACTACTGGACTGTAAAAATTCTTCCAGTGAGATCTGTTGATTTACTTGTAGAAGTGTTAGTTCAGTAGATTTTGTTTTTATCAATAGATTTGGCGAATTAACTAAGACTGTTCGGATTGAAGTTTTTCAGCTGCATAAAGTAACGATTTAACTTGTTCTAATATCATTACAAAAATGCTTTATAAGGGGAATCTAAGTAAGTTGCAACAGTAATAGCATGAAGGTCATTAATTTCCATAGAACCAAAGCGTTTTCTACCTCTAGTTTAATTACAACTTCTTTCATTCTTTTTAAAACCATCATTTTATTTGAAGATGGTTCAAAATAATTATTAGCGTTGAGATTAATGGTATTACATAAGAGACAGAAGCTGTAGAGGCGCTGATTTTGTTAGTTTCTTCCAAAAATGGTTTCAATAGCTTAAGGCAGTGTGATATGATGTCCTTTTCCACATTAGTAAGAATGTTAATTTTAATACAGGTGATTGGCGTACGAAGCAGAAGTTCTTTGAGCAATACTTCTTTCCATCATATGATGTGTACTATTCCAGCGAGTTGGAATGTCTTTGATAACATTAAGATATGGAATATCAAGCCGTTTTTGAATTGCCTTAAACTCATTTACATTTTCATTTTCTTTTTCAGATTCATCTTAAGTATTTTCATTATAAAATTTCCTTATCAAATCTCAACAATAAACATCCGCGCAACATCCGCAGGGCAAAGCGCGGATGCGGATGCGGATGCGGATCTTTAATAATGTGCGGATGCTCCGCGGATGCGGATGCGGATGCGGATGTTACCTGCATCACTATATATATATATATATATATATATATATATATATATGCGCAGATTCATATATATATATATATATATATATATATATATATACCATAGCATATATATATATATATATATAACTTATATATACCCTACCTATATTGAAGTATTATGAATTTAAAGCGGAACTAGATTCCGTATGTACGTATGATTGAACTGCGTGATCATATATATATATATATATATATATATATATATATATATATATATATATATGTAGTATGTATATATATATCTTCCTTCATCTTCCTTTTTTCTCTTTTATATGTGTATATATGTAATAATAATAATAATAAATAACAATATCATATAATAATATATATATATATATATAATAATAATATACGTAATAATAATAATAATAATATGTATATATTATACATATAATATATATACATAATATATATGTATATATATAATAATAATATTATACAAATAATAAAAAACTATAAATAATATAGTAATAATAATATGAAATATATGTAATAATATACCATATGTATATATATATATATATATTAATAATAATATATATATATATGTATATATGTATATATATATAATAATAATATGTAATATAATAATATATGTATATATATATATGATGTTTATGTAGATTTAAACTGGAGCTTTCGTTCGTATGTACATAGGATTGAACTACGTGACGTCATAGAGTTTGCGTAAGTGACAGCGTACTTGATCTGACCATCAGGCTCAGCGTAATATATATTTTTTGAATTTTATATATATATAAATTCGCATGACACACCTATACATCTGAACAAACCCCTACACGCATTTCTGTATACTCATATATATATATATACATATATATATATATATATATGCTCTTATATACTAATCTATACTATATGCTTATATATATATACATATATATATATATATATATATATATATATATATATATATATATATATATATGCTCCCTCTTGTATCTATACTATCTTTATATATCTTATTATATATATATATATATATATCGCGGTGGCGTATCCAGGGCCAGAGCCATGGCCCCCCGAAATTTTCTAGACACTAAAAATATTTAAGTATCATATCTGTTAATATAAAGTGCAGAGGTTAAAATTAATTTTTATATAATTCGTCGCTGTCAGACAAATCTCGAATTAAAACTAAACTTGACCATCAGAAAATGCAACATTAGAATTTCACTTAGATTTTTGAAGAGAAAGTGTAGGCGTATCTGAGTTAGATGAAATTGCTGTGCCAAAAGGTACAAGTTACAAAAATACAAGACCCAGCGTTCTGTACCGATTTCCGACCCATAGACGCCATTATCTAGCACAGGCATTTTATACCATTTTGGATAATTTAATATCAGCATTAGGAGAGGGTTTTTAAATCATAAAAATTATTTTACTTCCTTGCTATTTGTCATACCGAACAGGGTGTACTGTGCCATATGAGAAGATAAGATTGTGTAACATTTTGCAAGGAAGATCTCAAAAGCCTAATAGAAGATTTAGTAAAGCAGAATGGGATTTATGGAAGTTGTGGCATCACAG
>JABUQX010059133.1:0-2500 GCA_015478945.1 Trachelipus rathkii | reverse complement strand
CCCCCCTTCTACACAGCACAACCTGGTTAAGGTACGTTGACGACATTTTCATTGCTCTTCCACACAACACAGACCCAAAACATATCCTTTAACACGTAAACAATATACACCATCGTAAAGAAATACACGTGAACCAGAGCAATTTCACCTTACCTTATCTCGACATATAATCTGTGACACAAAGATTATCTACCTAAATACATATATAATATATATATATATATATATATATATATATATATATATATATATATATATATATAACACTATAATATATATATATATACTCTTAAACATAGCTTCTTTCAATTTCACGACTCTTTCTTCCTTCAAAAACAAGGTCTGAGTATGGGTTCTCCACTTTCACCCATACTCAGCAACATTTATATGGAACTTACAGAACACAACTTCATGCTCTCACACCCACGCTACACACCGGCACCCAGCCTGGTTAAGGTACGTTGACACGTATTTCATTTGCTCTTCACACAACACAGACCCCGAAACATATCCTTTAACACGTAAACAATACCATCCATAAAAAAATACACACGTGAACTTCCAAACCGTCCACACCTTACCTAATCTCACGACACTCTCATCTTTTGACAAAATTCTCTCTACCTAAACTACTCATTTTTGAAAACCCATTCTACTTCTTCCCTACTTGTTGGTTCTCCACCCTCCACTACAATAAAAATAGCTACACATCTACATAAGAGCCTTCCGTCTTTGCTCACCACAACACATCAAAAATGAAACAGCTTCATACGTAACACCTTCAAAAAACTACAATATCCTACTCACAGTATAAACAAATCCTTCCTCCAGCTAAAAGCAAATATTATAATTGCCCAGCACCACAAAAACAACACCATAAAAACTTGTCTTCTATACCCCTACACTAACATAACTAAACATTTACCTAAACACATAGTCCTCACCCCCTCTAATGCTATTTCTCTCAAACAATATCTTCACCCTCCCAAACCAGCACCTAGTCCCATCCAATGCATATACACTATACCTTGCCATGACTGTAATAGCATATACATAGGTGAGACCAACGACTATGACCGGAGACTATACCAGCACAAATATGACTTAATTAACGATAACAACAACTCCTCTCTCACTGCTCACCGTTCTTCTCAAAATCACAAAATACATATAAACAATATGACCCCTATACACAAATCCTCAAACACTCATCTCAGAAAATTAATAGAATCCCTTTGCATATTATCCACAAAAAACTTTAATACTAATCCTGGTGAAAGTAAAATAGACTATCTACAAAAAAACACACTCTCTCAACTAATCCAAACCATTCACAAAAATAAATCAAAAACTAATCCCTCTTCTATTTCCTGCACTTTTATCTACTTTTTCAACGATCGGAGATGCCACCAGATCCAATATATGCATCCCTTAAAAATAAATAACGGAACTTCCCAATAAATATATAATCCCCATACAAATTTCACCGTTAATAAAAAGTCTGATTGTGACTCTGTTTAATAAAAGATGCTTGTTGATCAATATGTACTAATATTTAAAATTTAAAACTATGTACGGTACAAGGTTTACATGTATTTATAATCAATGTGTTTGTATAAATTTTTTTAAAATGTTAATGTATTACTAGTATTACAACTACCAAAACATTAGGAATGTACACTGGTTGCCAGGCGTCTGGTTGCCATGGATGTGGGACTATGTTGTCGTTCCCAGAAATTTCAATTTGCTTTGAAAATTGTTCATCTTAGTTTTAAGAACGCTTGAACCGAAAGAGGTCTGCAAAGACGAAAGCTATTCGAATGCGTTCATAGGTTTTAATTATCAATACCTTATGTCATGGTGTTTTAAATCTTAAGTATAAATTTTAACTTAAATTCAACTGTGATAAAATTAACAATGTGCAATAAAATTATTCAAAAAATTATGTAACACTTTGAACCTCCAAATTTGTCCACTTGTCGTATATATAAATAATATCTTATAACTTCTCCAGGGTGGAAATAAAAAGTATATATATATATATATATATATATATATATATCTTCCATATCTTTCATATATATATATATTTTTACGGTTATCACCACCGCTCACGGGCAGTACATATTCAAGGGGGTGTTAAAAACAGCAAAAATTCAACTAACACAAACTACGCAGATGAGCACAGACGAGGCAGGCTTTAAAGTGAGGAGATTAAATTGAGTAGGATACAGAAGATGGAGAGAATTCCACAGAACAGAGGTGGCAGGAAAGAAGGAAGGACCGCAGCGCAGCGAACTAGTCTGGAGTTGCTGATATCAACACAAAACTGTGTGCCGACACGGCACCCGCATTGCTAGAGGGCGTCTTAAGGTGGTGGCACGCGAGTGGAAAGTTCCCCTCGAGCACTTGCCGCTACGGTACTTATAGAAAAGAGATAGCACCAACATCGCGTAGCAAAGATAGAGGGTCAAGTGAACTAGAAAGAACAGGACAGTTG
>JABUQX010059132.1:17500-21276 GCA_015478945.1 Trachelipus rathkii | reverse complement strand
CGGAATACTCAGAAACGGTTTTAATATCAATAACCAGGGGGAGGAGGGAGGGAAGAGATAGTTGAGAAGCGAAAGGGGAGTATGAAAGGGCAGGAGGTCACTTGGAGGGTTGGAGGTATCACAAATCATCCTGCTGCCGAAAAGGAAAAATCAAGCGGGCGATTTTACCTGCAGTGGAATTTTATAAGGAAATGAAGCATCTAATTTTGATTCGAAATAGAGAAAGAGATTTATAGCAAAATGGACATGCGAAGATATTTCTCGACCAACAAAGAAAACTTTTGCACCACAGCAACTTCAATGCTCTTTAAACGTCCTTGACTGGCACCGACTTCGGATAACTTAAAGGAAACTTTCATAAAATCTCCAGACAATATATACGTTCCCCTCTAATCACGGCACTTTGCATGGCACAGTACTCTAAAAACCAACTTAAATAAACTAGAAACTACACAAAATAAGGCACTTAGAGTAATAACAAGCTGCCTTCTCACCACATCTATATCCGTCTTCTGCAAACGCGTTGTGTAAAAACAAATTACTTTCCTAAAAGGACCACCTCGATACGATAGACTGTAAACTATACAGTAATCTCTACTAACTAAGGATTAGTTCACAGCTGTATCTTAAGCATCTACGGAAGAAAAACATCTTAGGTGAGTGCGTGAAAATAGCTTTATAAGCTGTATCTTACAAATCTAGAAGGAATCACTGCGTTCGTGGTGAACATAGTTAAGAAGCTGTATGTTAAGACTAGAAGAAATCTGATTGGCGCTGTGACATAGTTCACAAGCTGTATTTGTAGATCTAGAAAAAATAATACTGCTGGTAGGTGCATGAACATAGTTCAGCAAGCTGTATCTTAGATCTAGCATAAGAATCTATTGGGGGTAGAATGTATGTGACATCCGCATCGCATGACGTCCGCAATCCGAACCAAATCTCTGGTAACATCACGCATCTGCATTCCCGCATTCCAACCTCGGCGACATCCCGAATCCGAATCCGAATTTTTGTATTTGAGGATGGGTGTGATATTATATTACTTAGTATATTTCTATATATATATATAGTAATATGGTATATATTATAATATGATTATATATATATATATTTATATATATATATATATATATCTATATATATACTATATATATGCTTATTATTATTATTATATATATATATATATATATATATTTTCTGCAGTTTCCATTACTCAGTAAAATAAATAGTTTTATATTGTCGGTAATGAAATCGGTTAATTGTTTGAAATCAGACGGTGATTTTGTTTTAAATCTCTAAATGTATGTTGACTATATAGGTTTTAATTTTATTTAAGAATTTACTCTAAGAATAACGGAAGATATATTTCGTGAAAAATGACAACTTACAACATAAAGCGTTCGTAACTAACTTGTAACTTTCCACTCAGATTTTAAAGTCGTCTTACTTTTGTCTGCGTTACGTACGGATTATTGAGTATATTTAATTGTCCTTAATTTTCATGGAAAGTTTTTTTCTTTTTTAGTGGTTATAATTTTATTTTAATTATGACTTTTAAAAATAAGCTTGTGTGGAAATAGTTCCACTGAAGCAGCAAAATGATCTGCAAGCAGTGCGTTATTTGCAAGAAATTACTGAAGGAAAGGCCGTGGAACACATCTCAAAAGATCACTGAAGGTCGATGCCAATGCAGAACCTTAAAAGCCTGACGGAGGAGAGATAAAGGAAAAGAAAGCGTTAAAAAAAGAAAGAGAAAACCGTTACAGCGAATTAAATCCGATAAGAAGCAAGAAAATGTTGAAGAGTATTTTCATCCTTAGAAATCTCACATCCGCATTCGTGGATGTCAAAAATTTGACATCCAATACATCACTAATTGGTGATGGTGAACATAGTTCATAAGCTGTATCTTAAGATCTAGAAGAAATCTATTAGTGGTGGTGAAAATAGTTCCCAAACTGTGTATCTTAAGATCTAAAAAGAAATCTACTGGTGTTGGTGAACATAGTTTACAAGCTATATCTTAAGCTCGAGAATAAAACTATTGGTGGTGGTGAACCTAGTTCACAAGTTGTATTTTAAGATCTAGAAGAAATCTATTGGTGGTGGTGAACATAGTTCACAAACTGTATCCTAAGATCTAGAAGAAATCTATTAGTGGTAGTGAACATTGTTCACAAGCTGTATCTTAAGATCTAGAAGAAATCTATTGGTGGTGGTGAACATAGTTCACAAGCTGTATCTTAAAATCTTGAATAAATCTAATTAATTGTAGTGAACATTTTTCACAAGCTGTATCTTAAGATCTAGAAGAAATCTATTGGTGGTGGTGAACATAGTTCACAAGCTGTATCTTAAAATCTAGAATAAATCTATTGGTGGTGGTGAACATAGTTCACAAGCTGTATCTTGAGATCTAGAAAAACTCTATTGGTGGTGGTGAACATAGTTCACAAGCTGTATCTTAAAATCTAGAATAAATCTATTGGTAGTGGTGAACATAGTTCAGAAGCTGTATCTTAATATCTAGAATAAATCTATTGGTGGTGGTGAACATTGAAATCTCCTAAAATCATGATTTCAGAGAAAGGAGAAAAAGAGAGAATGTCGTCTATTTTGTAGTTTAGATCGTCGAAGAATTTAGGCTGAATAAAATCTGATGTTAGTCTCTATTATTGCCCCAATGAGTCTGAGTTGAGAAATCGCTCTATTTACTCAGTATTTATAATTTATCTGCAGATCAGTGTTCTTAATTTTCGATTTTTAGAAAGAAACCTTAATTATAAATGCTAAACCCCGAATCCTAAATTATATTTCTTTGATGTTGTTGCTTATATTAGAGCAAGGTAAATTTTTTGATGTTACTCTCAATACAGGGAAAATAAGTATGGCGTATACCTTTTATCTTGGAAATAGTAGAGAAGAGCAGGTACATAGTTTTGTTAATGCATGGTTACCTAACCAATTTCAAAATATATATTTGTATCCTGTAGATTGAAATATGATTTGCTAAAGTTTCAAAAATATTTGTCATTGTTCTGATCTTTTTTTCTTTTCTTTTTTTAAAGATGGATAGAAACATACTCTCCAAGTACATGAAAAAAACCTATGACATGTCAAAGTTGGAAGCTGTTCATGTGTGTTTTGGAAAATCAAATGAAGCTGCAGAGTTCTAGTTTGAAGTTCTGGATTAAGATGCAGGTAAGTTTCAAAGTTTAAAGTTTTAGAATGAAATAGGGGTTTAAAAGCACAACCTCGTCTTTAATTTAATAACAGCTTTTGTATCATAGCAGGGATCAAGGTGAGGAGATTATTAGGGCATTTTATTTATAATTTTTTTTTTAAATGATTTAATCTCTATTTATATGTATTAGCAGAACGTTTTTTCCCCCAAAATTTGAAATTGCGTGTAATCATTAAGAATATTGAATGCTATAAAGCTGAGCAAATATTTTGTTCATCTTATATTTATTTTGACATAAAATTAAAAAAAAATCGAAGAGAACTCGATGTAAAAACAAAGGGGAAAAGAAAAAGCAACTTTTTACCATTAAAATGTTATTTTGGAATTAAGTAAAAATAATACTTTAAATTATTTTGCTTTCAATGTACTAATAAATTCATGTTATAGATAAAAGAACTCATCTATTTCTTTAAAACCATTTCATTTTCAAAACAACCTGGAAAATTTTTTGAATTAATCATATAATATTATTAAGGCAAAGATTTATGGGTTCTTAATTCGGGTTTGTCAAAGATAATAATAACAAAAT
>JABUQX010059132.1:0-7500 GCA_015478945.1 Trachelipus rathkii | reverse complement strand
TCAGTTCGTCTAAGAAGTCGAAAGTGAGTCCAAAATAAGGCACAGTATCAATACGTTCCAATATTCTGACAGAGTTTCAGCATTATGATCTGCTTTTGTTATTTATTGTACTTTTTCTAGGTGGTGGCAGTCTACTAAGAAATTTAAGCAGTAATAACATTATAACGGACTAAAAGCAGATCAGCAATTATTTGATCACCAGTTTTGGACTGGTCTTTGACAACTTTCAAAATTCTTTGGACATGATCAGAGCACTGCATGAGGTTCAATTATTTTTTGTTGAAATAATCTTGCCTAATCTCAACTAAACAGCAATATCTTGGCTTTACAGCAGAGGTAATAATGAAATTGTGTCTTGTTGCCGAAGAGTAAAATAGAAAAGCTGTTTTTCTTGTTTGATTGTTGCCTTCCTTTGACAATTTTTCTAACCCTTCAACGATTTTTTATCATATTTGGATGGAAAATAGTAATACTATGATATTTTAGAGTCTAACGGGTTCACAAAGTTTAGGCAAGTTGGGAATAACGTTTAGGTCATTAATAACCAAATTAAGCCACATGGCTTATAGAGTTAAAAATATAAATCTTCTTTTTTTATATTTTTCCCGTAGTTATTTTTGAACTCCATGTTCTTTCCCCACTATTGCTGCGCAGCCGTTGTACGCATAGACTCGGATCCAAACTTTCATTTTCTAAAAACAAATCAATCGTTTTGCTACATGTGTTACCATTGCTCATCGCCCTCTCAAGAACTTCAAACCACAGAAATTCTTCTCGAACAGGGTCATTTTTTCAAGATCGAAAACCCTTAATCCTATTAGATAAATCTGTTCATTGTCTGACAATCATCTACAGTTTCATCGGCCAATATGGAGTAGACACCAAATTTTTTTGCATCCGCGACAATCAAGTTTTTTTTTACGATAATTCCGCACAAATTAATAAGTTCATTTTGAATCATCGGAAACATCCAGACGGGCATATTTCTGTCCTCGATATGTTTTTCCAATTCCCAGCACAATCACTTTTCTATTACGAAGCTTAACTCAGGTCTTCAAAAATTCCCTCATCGCAAGCTTATACCTCTTATAACGGTAACGATCATGGGTTCCGCAGCAAAATTATGGACTTCTATCAAATTGATGTAATTTTCTTTTACTTTCTCACGTTGTTTTTTGTTGTGCTTGTCTTCGCTAAATATCCACGAAAGCTTCCGTAATCTGATTAGGCCACTTTGGCAGACGATAAATGCTATCGAATCCCTGACGAGGTTTCTAGACGTAGAGTAACTGTCAGATGAAAGTTAGCTGTAATAAAAGGCACATGGCTAGTTACTTCAACAGCCAATATGAAAACGAAAACATATTAAAACTCTTTAGAAAAATGGTAAATTTATAATACCTTAGTAATTAGTAATTAATACACTACTTATTATCTATCGATTGATGTATTTTTCAGTTTTCTACTAATAAATCCTTAAAAACGTCGTCTGGCAACATGTTAAGGTTCATTTTTTCTATCTCGTTAAGTGCCCCCCTTGCCCCCTTTCGCCGCCCTGCATCCGCCCTATGTATGAATATATATATTATTCTATATATATATATATTATTATATATATAGTATATATATATATATATATATTATATATTATATAATATATATTATATATCATATATATATATAATATACTATATATATATATATATATTTATAAATATATTATATATAATATAGATATAATAATAATATATAGTATATATATATATATGATATAGTATATTATTTAATATATATATATTATAGTATATTATATTATATTATATAGTATATATATATATATATATTATGTATGATGTATATATATATATATATATATAGTATATATAGTTATTATCCCTGATAACATTCATTTTCTTTGAAATTATTAAAAAATTAATTTGCCAAATAAAAGTGTTGTAATATTAATATTAATTATTATAACTGAAATCATTTTTTAAGTACAATGGCTTAAAATCTATTTATTCAATTGAGTTTTTGTCTGTTTAAACAGATTGATTAATAACTTAATTATCCGATTTTAAACTTAAAAAAAACTTGATTATTGTTAAATATATGAGACGCTTAGTTTTAATATTAGATAAGATTTTCATTTTCGCTAAAAAAAAAAAAGAAATCAGAAAATTTTTTTAAAATAATTTTTCTACCACCAAAAATTGCAATTTATTTATTCTGTATATATATATATTATATATATATATCATATATAATAGATTATATATATAGCTATATATATAGTATATATATATATAGTATAGTGATATATATATAATATATATGATATATATATACATATATACTATATATATTTATATATACAATATATATATATATTAGTATCTATTTATATATAGTATATATATATAATATATATATATATATATGAGTATTATAATATATATATATATATATAATATATTATATATATATCAATAGTTATATATATAAGTGGAGTTGTAACGCCGTTGAAGGCATGCCCATCACTTTTATACTTCTTGATAAGTAAGAGTTTCCCATTTGATCGTTAAGTGAGCTCTCCAATTAAATTGGACATGAATTCTATGCGAAGCAACCGGCCACCTATATTTTGTTAATTCTAAAATAAAACGGGATTATAATATATATAGTTTAGTATATATATTATATATATATTATATATATTACTTTTTTAATTTAAATAGTAGTAGCAGCCCGGCCACCTATACTAATATATATATATGAATATATATATATTATTATATTTTTATTTATTATATATATATATATAGATATATTAATATATATTATACTTCTAGGGTTCCAGTGCTGGGCCTTTTATGTACATTTACTAATGGTAATGACAGTGAATTGCATGTCGGCAAAATTGTTTATTCTTTTTCAAAGATACTGTTATTGACTGCCAATACCCATTATTGATTATTATTTATATTATTATTATTATTATTATATTATTCATTATTATTTTGATTTTATATATTATTATTTTATTATTATCTATTATTATTATTAGCTTATTATTATTATAGTTATTATTGGATTATTATTATTATTATGTAGTTTTATTAAGCGATCAAAGAAAGAAATATATATATTATATATATATATATATTATATATTATATATATATAGATATATATATATATATATATATATATTATATAATATATATATAGGTATATAGTATATATTATATATAACTAATATATATATAATATATTATATATATATATATAATAGTACGTATGTATATATATAAATATATATATATATATATATATGATATAGTAATATAATATATATATATATATATATATATAATATAAGGAGTATATATATATATATATATTATAGTATATGTATATATATAATATAGTATATATTAATATAGTAGTTTATATATATATATATAATATTATATATATATTAATATACAGAGTATATATATATATATCATATATATATACCTGGTATATTATATATATATTATATTATTTATATTATAGTATATATCTAGTATAAATATATAGTAGTATAATTATATATAATTATATTTATACTATATATAATACTAGTATATATATATATATATATATATTATATATATATATATAGTATAATTATATATATATATAATTATATATTATAATAATAAATATATATAAGTATATAATTATATATCTATAATATATATAATTAAAAAATAAATTAAATATAAATTATTATAGTTATATTATATAGTATATGAAACTTCGTAATTTATTTTTATTTAAGAATTAGTGGAATTAATATAAGTTCGCGGTGTGGTGGCATCAAAATCTCAATAATAGTAGTGCCTTTCTTTGAAATTTTAGTAGATTAGGTTTTTTTTTATCTCTGAATCTCAACGTTTGCTAAGAACGGTAGCGCACGGCCCCATGCTCCTAAAGTTGGTATATATTTTGGTTTAGAAAAAAGAATGATTTACGATTATTATGTTTAATCCCGTCTGTGTGGAAGCTCTTGGTCAATGGAATGTTTGAATGTATCTTGTTTTAAAATGGTTTAATATATATGAATAATTTTTCATTTTGTATTTTTGGCTCTTTATTACTTAATAACTTTATGTTTGGCACGCGCCGCTGTTCTTGGAGATTCGCAATATCCTTTTTCCTATGGTCGCAAATGTCGGTTAATTATAGCTAGAGGATACCAATTATGTCATCGCGATACCCTAGTGATGTGGACTGTTATATGTTTTGTCGGTGAACTTTGAAAATCGTAGGTAACCACCTTTGTGGTTATTTTATCGGTTCCAATTGTGCATGTAAGTAATAGTTTTTCGTCGTGATGAGGATAAATCATCGGCAATATCACATAGGTTTTATTTCAGTGAATAATCTTGTAACCTTTAAATTTAAATCCGAATAGTGAAAAGTATTCATTAGCTATTTTGTTTTTGTTTTTAAGCAATCGAAAATTGCTCAGTTTGTGAAATCTCACCTCAATGAATGCCAACAGAAGTACCTAACTCAACTGAATCGAAAGGTAAGGTAAAACATATTCAGAAGTAAGTATTTGTTTGTTTCTGTTATTATATTTCTTAATTAAAACATTAAGTATTGTCATAATAAAGTTAACGTTAATGTTTCAATCGTTTCTCGGTTTGCTTTTCAATCATTTTAATATGTTGCTTGCTATTTATTTTGCATAATTTTCAAATTGTTAAATCGGGTGGCAACCCTCGTTTCGCAAGCACTCCAGCTGATTGAATCCCATAGAACAGCTGTTTTTGCTTGAATGTTGAATTTTCTCTATTTATTTATTTTTTTATAAAGAAAATACAACATACAAGTAAACGTTCCTATTTCAAATATATTAATAATATTAAATATTGAATATTTAATAATATTTAATGTTTATCATTATTTCAAAGATTTAGCTATTTTAAAGATTGCGAATATCTATTTTTGAATTTTATCTAATTTCATATCTATTTAGTTTATCTATTTTTTTTCAATTTTTTTTTTTTATAAAGTAAGATCCCATATACTTATTCTAATATATTTCGTATCGATATTTAAGCAAATAAATAATTTATATAATTATATCGGGTCAAAAAATACTTCAATATATTAACTTATATATATATATATATAATTATATATATACTAATATATATATATATATATATAATAGTAATAATATATAATATAATTATATAATTATAATATATATATATATAGTATATATATATAATATATTATAATTATATATATACGATATATTATATATATATATATATAATACGTATATAATATTATATAATATATAATTATATTATTATACTATATAATATATATATATTTAGCTGGGTTGAATTTTGGTGGGATAGCCAAACATGGTCAAATTGGTGCTCCTTGGTTCCTGTAGTGGGACAAAAAATCATTCTTGCATTTACTTACTCAATTGTCTAGGGGGCCAGAACTTTAGTTTTTTTTTAAAAGGGTTTTGACATCGTTTTTTACTATTTTTAAGTTATGAATTTTATATGCTTTGTTCTTCAAAATTTTGTTTTAATACTAATTGAGAGCTATTTCTGTCTCATTTCAGATCCAGACTATTCGACGTTTGAGATAAGGTCCTGTGGGTGCAGTGTTTATTACTATTATTGCAAGACGTATCTATCGGCATGTGCAAACAAGGCACATACAAGACAGCTGCCAATATCTGGCGTTATCCAAACCAGCTTTGTCCGAAGAATCATGCTACCCACTGGCTGGTGGGATGTTTTTAGAGCCTACACAGTTCCATCAAGTAGTCAAACAACGATGCAGTGTTACTCCATATAGCAAGTTGAGTAGGCAACACGAAGTTTACAAGGCATAAATACAATAAAGAATGGGCATTCCAACAATAGATATTTGAAAGTGTTATAGTGAAAGTGAAGAGACTAATAGTGGATGTCAATGAATTTGATGAAATATTCAAGAAATAAACAATCTTCTCTAACATATCAAGATAAAATAAAATCATTTTCTCGTCTTTCGACATTAGCGCGTACAAGTGTGTTCATAATGGTTATAGTTTGGAACGTAATCAATATGTCAAATTGTCCCAATGAAAAGAACAAAATCCTCTGTATTGGAAAATGGGCATTTTGGCCTTGACAAAAACACTTCAAGACGCAGTGATAATACGGAAAGGTGGACAAGGAAAAGAACAGAGAAACAACATATGAAACTTCAGGCAAGGAAAGGAAATGCGCAGGTTGAACATTTGAAAGTAAGATAGAGCACAAAGGTACGCAACAACTGGTAAGTTCAGCTTGAATTAATCAGGCAGTGAGAGTGGGATAGTGCTAGAAGACTCATTTTTCCTTAGAACAGAAGAATGGAGCAGTCACCCTCAAAAATAGAAACGCAGTATCCTGAACGCTGTGGTAAAGCATTAAGAAGGACAAATTGACAATAGAGATGCCATGTCTCATAGTTCAAGCTGCCCCTCAAGGAACCTCGGACTTCTGTCAAAAAACGTTGTTCGATTCAAGTAAGTTACATACGCAAAGAAAACATACTGCGATGAGACAAACAGTCAGAGGAGCATTTGCTGCAACACAGAGGTATGGTCTGCGCATTGGTTTCGATGGAAAAATAGATGAAACACTTGTCGATACTGGAGGTGTGCGTAGAAAAGTTAGAGAAGAACATTACGTGCTAGTGTCATTTCCAGATGCATGTTACATCGATCACGTTAGTCCTAACTCAGGAAGATCTCGATGTATTTAATGAAATTCTGGGTATTATTGAACGAACAAGATCTACAGAGACTTTAAGAGCAGTGATTTGCGATTGGAACTCCTGTGCATACGGGTAAAGAATGGAATAAATCACATCTGTTGGAGTTACATCTGCTAAAGACCACCTCAATGGCTCATATGCATGTTGCCTTTTAATGAACTGCCACTCAGGAAGTTATTTAGTGTTGTTGATGGGAAGACAACTGGCCCATCGTCACATGAAGGACCTATAACCAAACTGCTCTCATTTGATCCTCAGACCAAACCCATCATTAATTTTTAACCAATTCCAGGCTCTGTAGTTGAGTTTCCTGAAACAGCTTACTGAAAGAATCTAGAGTTCTGACCGAGCTGTATTTATAAAAATCTGTTTAACTTCAATTCACCAAGGGGTCATTAAAATGCAGATCATAATAATATGCGGTATTTGAAAACTGCACAGCCGGGTGCCTTAAGCCATGCAAGGTGGCTAACTAAAGCTAACAGCCTGCTTCGATTGTACGTTTCAACAGAATCCGCATCTGATGATCTGAGGCGTTTGGTACGATTCGTACTGAACTTCTATGCCCCATATGGTTCTCAATATCCGCTCCCATCCTTCTGTCAAGATGGGTGCAACAGAATTTTTCACTTTAATGGTTATCCACAGTATCAAAAACTTGTCTCCG
>JABUQX010059131.1:0-39568 GCA_015478945.1 Trachelipus rathkii | reverse complement strand
AAAGAGTTTATTCTTCGTTTTGAAGCATCTTTAAATGTGCTGAAATGTTTTTTACACTGGCCCTATCAATATTTGTTTATGGATACAGCTGATGCAGTCTTTCAGAGCTTAAGTGGAGATGATTACTATGGTCTATTGCACAGCATTGTAGATCTAATTGAAGACCCAGATTTAGGTCAAACTTGCGATTATCGACTACTATTAAAAGATTTTTGGGTCAAAAGTCCGTCTCACCTTTATCTATATGCCATAGATATTGAGTCTAGATGTATTAGGTCTTCTGATGCTGTTAAGCCGCTTTTTACCTCAAAATATAAGTTGAGGTCGATTTTTTTGTTACAAAAGCTAATTTTCCTCAGCACTTTCTCATCTGATGATGAATCAAATTTTCAGTTGATTTTAGAGAAAGCAACGCTTCAAGACAGAAATGATATTCTACACTTCCAGGGAAAAGATATTTGCTTCGAATTAATTTCATTTGGTAATTTTAGACTGGCTGACATGTTTCTGGAATGTTTGACTTTGAATGGAGAGACTGTAAAGACGTTTAAAATGACTTTTCCTCTTGTCGGGTCTTGAAAATTCTTTTCCACAAGCTGGACATGGGAACCTTTTCGGACTCCCCTCGTGATATAAATACGCGTGTCTTTGGAAAGAGTAAGAAGTTTTAAAAGTTTTCACTATCTGAAGTCTCTCACATTCGCTGCATTTATAAACACTAAATAAAATATCAGAGTGTTCCTTACACGGATCAAAATTGAATTGGAAAAAAGAATGTAAATTTATAAATGATCTTTCTTTTCCCAAGAGATTTGTTTTAGATAAATGAGGTCCCTGCTGCAAAACTTGACCAGTTTTGGAATGCTATATGAAAAAGCTTAGAAGTTTCTCAAACGATGTTTTTTTAAACAAAAACGATGCACAACCGGATACTGTAATATACAATTACTTTTATGCTATAAAAAGTACCAGCTTTGCCTGAATTGTGATGCACCCCCCTCCCCGACTTAGTAGTCTGTTAATTTAAGTTATGAAATTGAAGTACTTTCTAAATTGCATTTAGCTATTTATGTTCCACTAATTACAATCAGAGCTTAAATAGATGATTTTTAACAAGTTACAATTGCATTGCTTTGTTGGTATAAAGATTATGTCTGAGGAAGAAATAAGTGTTTGTTGTTAGAGACATATGAAATCTATTGTTATTCTTGATGATGGATGTTCGCACTGAAGTTTTATTGTAATGCTTAAGCATTATCAGAAACACTAATACTTTCTTCTTAGAAGCATTGTATTTAAATTTGTTCTCCTTGAAAAGGAAGCTTGAATGATATCTTGTAGCAGAACACAAAAAAAAAATCTTGATGTCAAAGACTGAGTGATGAAAAAAGTTTCCTTCGACAAGCTGTAAAAGAATAGAATACATAAAAATGCAAAAAGTCCAAAATAAGCCCAGTAGTGTTCGAAAAAACAAACAATATAAGAAATTAAACAAAAAAAAATTATAAGCCTCACACAGCCACCCGCTCTCCTACTATCGAAGCAATAAACACACAGTTAATTCTCATACAATAGCATTATGAATAATGAACATATTGAGAAACCTAAGCAAAGCCCTACAATTACTAATTATCCTAATAACAATCACCACCAACAAACAAAGAATAAAGACTTAAAATTGCAAAGCTTTGCATTAAAAGCCAGAAGTTATAGATTATAAATTCAGGAAATAATGGAAGAATAAACTATGAACTATTTTTTTTTTTTTTTTTGCACAACACACATGCAACATCATTTGTCTTAAAATATAATAATGGTTGGGTGTAAAAATACCAGACTGATGTCATCAAGCCAGAGAGAGTGGGTGGCCCTTCAACGGCTGTATGTGGATGATGGTTGGTAGGATTATTAGTATTCGTTTGTTCGGGATATTAATGTGATGTTAGGTGAAGATATGGAAGTTTATATTTTTATCGTTCAAAAGGCTATACTTATTAAATACACGCAACTGTTTTATATGTTTGTGGTGTTTTTTGCTTTTGATTTGGGTGTTGCCTCTGATTATGTGGGGTACTTTTTTGCTATATTTTTCATGTATCGTTTTGGTTATGTATATACGTCTGGTTTGGTTGGGGTTAGTGTATCTGTATTTTTTGGTGTGGTTTTGATGTTGTGGGTTGTGGGGGGGTTTTTTTGATTTGCGGGGTGGGGTCAAATGTGCTATTATTTCTGATTTTTATTTAAGTTTTTGGGGTGTTGTGTTGTTTTTATGTGTTTGGGTGGTGCACCATTTACCTAAGAGAAATTGAGTATCTAAGTTCCTGTAAAACGCCTTTTAGTGAGCAGAGTCGAAGTATGCTGGAGTGATGATCTTTCCTTAGTCCAAACCTAAGACACCTCATGGGCGTTCATGTTTTTTGTCTATTTAAGGTTTTATTTGTGTCATTTCATTGTTCTCTGTGTGTTTGGTTTTTTTTGTCAGTTCTATTTTTGTATATTTTAGAAAAGGATGGATATGATGCAGCACATTTCTTGGTTGTTTATAAGGTAGGTTTTTTGAGATGGTTGATTTGTAAGAGGATTAGTATTTTTTTATTTCATATTTAGTGTTTTCGTCATAAAATTGGTAATCAGTAATTTGGTGATTAAGGTGTTTAGCCATATTTTCTAGATGTTCTAGGCTATTCCCAATACGATATTTGAGTTTAAGTTGAGAGTGCTTGTATATTAATGTTAGATTGAAATACTTTAGTTATAGAGAAAATTTGTGGGTGTGTAATTTGTTTTTCTTTAGGTATTTTGTTTTTGTATATATTTGGTAGTTTGTTTTGTTTGTTCTTGGTCGGTGTGTTGTATTGTATATGGATTTTTAGTCCGTTTTTATAATTGGCAATGGAAAATGCGCAAAAGTACATTTCCATTTCGAGGCGATTATTTGTGTTGTATATTGTTGTGCAATTTTAAATTTGAGTGTTTTTTGCTTTTATATTAGGATTTCTTTGTTTTCTGTTTTTTTGCTATGATATTAAGTCTATGGTGTATGGTGAATTTTATTAAAGATCTTCTTTTTTGTGTTTGTATTTCGAGTGTCGTTATTTTGAGATGACGGTTTGAAATTCATCTGAAACACTGTATTCGAAAATACTAAAATTTAATATGAATTAAAAAAAATCTCTTGTGATTCGTATACTATGTTTATTATTGTTAATTATTTTTAGAATTTTTTATGATATTTTAAGTTTTGCTATATGCGGGTTATGTTTAGTTCTGCTGATTTGTTGTAAATCAAGTTATGAGATGAGTTGTTTATGTTTGTGTGATTTGATGTTTGTTTTGGTGTATGTTGTTTTTTCTGGTGGTTTTTTGTTGTTTTGGTAAAGTTTTGTTTATTGTGTTATTTGTTTTTGTTTGATTATGTCTTGTTTTTGCCACTTTTTAAGGTTTTATGTTTAAATGTTCGTTTTTTGTTTTGTTCCTTGTTACTATTTATTTTGTATTTTTAGTTTATCAAATTTGAAACAAAAATATTTTAAGTTTCATATGATTAATTATAGAGTTATATTTATAATATTACAGTCTTGATTTAGTTACTGATATGCATAAGAAGAAAAAGATATAATAAAGAGAAAATCAGAGAGAGGAAGAATAAATTGTATTTAGACTTTATGACTTGCAAGAGCATATTGACAGATATTAGGGAAGCTCTTGTGGTTTGGTGTTTATGAAAACCTTGAATGGAACTTCAAGATATCGTATGATGGTGTAGTTAGGCTTGTGTAGCATGGTGAATAAATTGAGTTCAATTGCTGATTAGTGTAATGATTCATAGTTGGGAGTGAGCAAGGATGTGTATATCTCCTTGTTTAATTTAATCTTATTTGAGTTGGGTGATATTGAAGTTGTTTACTGATGGAGAATGCAACTGAAGTTGAGGTGCCAAGCTATTGTACAAGATGATTTAGTTTTGTGTGGCGAATCTGAAAAGAATTTGAGAGGTTTGAGGTGTATAAAAGTAAGGGGTTTGAAATGTAAAATGTAGATTAGGGATCTTAAGGTTACGGTATTGAGTGAGGAGAGTCCGCTGTGTGAAGTCATAGTGGATGGTGAGTAATTGGAACAAAGATCCGAGTTTTGAATATTTAAGATATATGTTGCATGAAAAGGAATGGACTTGCAAGTGTAGTAGGAAAGTTGTGAATGTGGGGAAGAGTGGCTGTCGGTGCAGTTAAATCCTTGTGATTCAAGAGGAGATGTAAGTTTGGATGTGTGCTAGGTTTAATTTAGGGTTATGTTGTTTACCGGATGTAATGTTATAGTAGTTGAAAACGTATGATTGGAATTAGGGTCAGACCTTAGTACCCAATCTCTTTATATGGATCAATCCTAGGGAAGCTATGGTGTAGAAGAATGATAAAATTAGGTATGGAAACGTGTTAATGGAAGTAGTGTGGTGTGAAGATAAGGTGTAAATAGAGAATAAACGACAAATGTGTATATAAGAATGGTTTGGTTATTTGAAAAATGATGATAGGTCGGTTGTTAAGCGGATGTATCGTGGTGAGTGTGCTGGGAAATCGACTGAAGGAGCGACAAGTAAAAAAAGTAGGACTTGATCCGTAAAGAATTCTAAAGAAAGAAATTTGGCATTTGCAGGGCGGAGAAGAAAGGCCGCATACATAGGATGAAGGGTGGGTTTTTAGAGGGGTATGGTTACTTATGGTAGTGGTGTCCGGTTCCACCGAGGGATTGTGGACCCCACGCCAATACTTTCAAATACTTACAGTTGAAAGGGGGCGCTTGTCTATGCTGTGACCGCGATAGGGAATTGGAGGTGTCCTTCCACTGCACGTTTTGTTTAAAGCCTTGAGGTGGAAGAAAAGTGAGGATAATCTTAATAAAAAAAAAATTATATATTAATAATATATTATATATATATATATATAATATATATTATATATATATATATATTATTATATATATAATATATAATATAAATATATATATTTTAGTTTCTCTTCATCCACCTTTTCTCCCAAGACTGGTGGTGTAAGGTGCCGTACTGAACAGGAAAAGAAAGCAAGTAAATAATATGACAAAATCGAAAAAAGCCTAGCCTTAAGAATTAGTAAGTAAACTCGTCGAATGAGAATAATCCACCTAGAGCTTCACGGGACCGCGACACCCTCAATTGTAAATCGTCAATGTAAGGGTCAATTCCCTTGGCCCAGGTGGGCCACAACCATATCCTCCTCACAAAAACCCCGCCAATTCTCTCCTATCATCTCCTATTATGCATTCTTATTCTCGCCGCTACCAAACTTGCATTTCTCTCCTTTAGACACTCGTTTACTCTCAATCCACTTGTTCTTCGTTCTCGCAGACGGTTTCCAACACACTCCCACTATACATTCCGCTTAATCAACCGACTATCATTCATTTTATTCCACATGACCAAACCATTCCTCATTTTACTTTGATTTATTTTCTCATTTACCCCTTTCTTCCACACCACACAACTCCTAATACGTGATCATCCTCATTTTATCAATTCTTCTCAACCCTAAGGGGGGGGGGCCCCCCACGGGGGGCCGCCCCTTCTTAAGATGTCCATATGAACACATTAACTTAGATCTTATACGTCTTAATTCAGACATGTCTCACACTATACAATAGCATCAGGTAACAACATACCTCAGCAAGACTCTAGCGCCACCAATAGACTTAGTCCATCTTTCAGCATTTCACCAACATTGATTTGCACCAGCCACTTTCCTGCCATTCACAACTTTCCTACTAACTCTGCATCATCTTGTCCCTTCTCATCCACATATAACCTATAAATATTTGAAACTACAAGACACTTTTCCAGCTGCTCCCCATCTAACATAACTTCACACTGAGACTGTCCTCGGCTCACAACCATAACCTTACTCTTATCTACGTTTACTTTCAAACCCCTCCTTTTACACACCCGGCCAATCTCTCTACCAATCCTCTCAAACCTCTTCAGATTCGCCAACAAAACCAAATCATCCACATATAATAGGTAGGCACCCCCACTCACTCCATCTCCAATATTTCTAGCACTCATTTCTGCACCCGCATCTTAATTCTTTCATAACCCCATCCATATACAAATGAATAACCAAGGAGACAACCCATCAACCCTGCCTCATTCCACTATTAATACTAAACCATTCACTTGACACGCATTGTATCTTAATTCTAGACTTTAAAATCTCTTACATACTTTTGATTCCATGTAGAAGCCTACCACCAACACATATATCATTAATCACCTGCCATAGAGCTTCCTATTAAAACATATTCATACGCCTGTTGCAATCTCATAAAACCTAAAAACAATTCATTCTTCTTCTCCTCTATTTCTCAATCATTTGCTTCAATTGCAAAGATTTGATCCCACACATCCTCTACCACTTCCTAACGCACATTGTTCTTTACCAATCTGTCCTTCAGTCACTTGACTCCGCACTCTTTCAACAAAAAAAGGCATATATCTTCCCTACAAACACTCAATAATAAACTAATTCCCCTAATATTTCTAGTTCTCTTTATCTCCCTTACACTTATATAAGTACTATTAACTGCCTCCCCAAATCCCTCGAACTATTACCCGCCATAAAACGTCTTTATTTCACACAACTTCCAACCCAATCAATCACCATTCGCCCTCCTTCTTGATCATTTCACCAATCATTTCATCCATCACCTGCAGATTTACCATTCTTCAAACTTTCTCACTACCCATTACCCTCCTCCTTGCTAATAACTCATCCCAAATACCTATTCCTTCGTTGCACCATCAACCCAACACATTCACTATCACGCTCTATCATTCAACTGCTTTCGGTCTACCTTCAGTCTTCTTGATCCTTCAGACGAAGTTTGAGAATAGCCGGACCAATTTCGTGCTTCTCCGAGAAGCCTTGGAATGGGTAGGAGCAGCGTGATCCCCTGTCCCTGCGGAGAGTAACTTATGTGTTCATTATTTCATCCGTATTCGTTCCACCTCATACGACTTTACACGTATAATAGAGCGCAGTCATTACAACCCTTCTTATTGACATTTCCACTCTACTTATTCAAAGTGGGTTTATCCTCCTGCTCTTTGCAACGGATCCAATCTTTATCCAAAGGCGGAGGCACACCCGGTACACTTGAGGAATTCCTTTCTGTCTATGTGGGAAAGCCTATAGCGACTACATAGCAGTTTACACCAATGATTCCAAGACATTAGGAGGGGTGGGGGGCCTCGGCTATTTTTCCAGACATCACTGTATCCCAAACTCTTCCACTGTATTCGTGTTTTTTCGGCTGCACTGAGAGCGGTGTCCATGGTGGTGAGCAGAATCAGTACCATCACCCCTGAGGGTAACTATACCGTCTTTTTCGAACTAGAAGCGCTCTCTAGGCTTTGCTTAACCAACCAAAAACCCTTTGGTCTCTGCCAGTCAAAAGCCCCTCTGCTTGTTTCCTCTGACGAAGTACAGAAGTGAGCTCTGGATGGGTTCCTCAATATGTGGGTGTCCTGAAATGAACAGCCGAAAGAAGGGCCAAACAAGTCGCAGTGCACAGAGTGGTCGATGCCCAATACCTTCCTCTTGCTGTATGCCTGAGCCATTCCCTCCTATAAATTTCTCCATCACTAATACGTCGGGGTTTCCTTTCTGGCTGGCAAACATTGTCATAGATGCTCTGCGCCCAGAACTACGGAGCGTCAAACTCGTCATTGGACAACGGTGGTCATCATCTAGTAGAAAGAGTTGCCTCCTGGCTAGTGGCGTCTGGTCATATCAACCTTACCCATGGATTTCTTATGGTGCGGGGGGGATCTCCGAACAGCACATTTTGCTCCTCAAATTATCCTCTTCAGTCATTCATATTCTTTGTGGTTGCGAGCCATCTCAACCCTTAGAGGAAATTCTTCCTGATGGCTTAATATACTCTCCAGCATCGGCCTTCGCACATCTTATCGAATATCTCACTTCGTATATCCGTTTTTGCACTTCCTATTGAATTATATCTTGTATAAAGATCAACCATCTCAGCCTTGTCCTATTTTGAAATATAGAATATAATACGTTATTAAAATAGTTAAAACGTAAATACCTAAACCATTGACCTTCTCCTTACTTTAGGAAAAGTAGATTAAAACAAAGAAGGTTAGATTCCAAAAACAAAGTAAATTTCTGCCGACTTTTAGACCACACGAGAGGCAGAACTTCGCATCTTAAAGAATATCAACTCTGACTTGAGTGCTTTATAAATGGGCTCATGAATAAAAACTCCGACTTTCAGATGTCCCGAACTGGATTTACAAACACTGTAAAAAAGAAATTCACCATATTAGCCGCTCTTTATAACAACTCAATGGAATTACATTACTATCCAACTGATTAAAAATCGCAAAAGGTACCCCTGTTCCCAAGAGCTCTGACACCTTCCTTTCCAAAAACTCTCGTCCGATTTCAATCCTACATACAACTGTTATAAAACTTTTGAAAAATTAGTCCATGGACAAAACTTACTAATAATTTGCATGAAAAGGGGCTTTTAATCACAAAATCATTTGGTATTCACCAAAAACCGCAAACGCAGTGTATGTCTGATTATTCTACTGAAAAGATTTTGCAAAGCACTAAAGGAGAAAACAAACATCTCTCCTAATTATTACTGATTCTCGAAAGCATTCGATGTGTTCCACACAACCTACTCTTAAGCAAAGTAGAGAGAACTTGGTATCACAAATTGTCCACTACAATGTTTCAGTCTATTATCTGACCAACACAATACGTTCATTTAGGAAACACATCATCCTCACTTGCCTCAATTTCCCACGTGTCCCTCAGGGCTCTATACTTGGGCCGCTCTTCTTAAGATATAGTATACTAATGCTTTCAAATTGCTCACAGTCAATACACTCGTCAATTATGCTGACGACATCTGCATCTTAATATCAGACCGTTCATATAAAACACCACTTAAACGAAGAAAGTAAATAATGAATTATAAAAACAATAATAACATGGGTAGAGCAAACAGACTCTCCCTAAATCTACAAAAAATCTTATTTTCTTTTGCATAAAAATTAGAGGTTGTAGCAAAGTATTCACTTGCACAGCCCCAAACTGAAAGACAATAGAGTAGGTGAGGATACACAAGACTATAGTAAGTTTTTTAAAATATATTTGAACAAAATTCCTTAATCATTATAACAAAAAATTTGATAAGCAAAGTTAATAATGTTTCACAGGGAACTTATGTGTCTGAAAGAAAAGCTTGTCATCAAGATAACACCTATAACTTGCAGATGAAGCCGATTATAGTTAATTTTTTGCTCTTACATTTAGTTGAAAGGGTTCTTTTGATTTGTATACTAGGTAATTTGTTTTTTGTAATTGTAGGGAATGTATAAGTTTCTTTAACTTCAGATTTACTTTTTCGCTTAAGTGCGTGTTTATTTACGTCTGATATTAAGATTGCAGTTCGTCCCTCCAGCATATTATGTATTGAGAACTTGACAATTTGAAATCATTAGTATATATATTTAAAGAATAGCGGCCAAGTATAGGACCTGAGGACACCGTGGAAATGAGGCAAGTGAGATGATGTGTCTCCTAAATAAGTATTGTGTTCGAGTCAGATAGTAAGACTGAAACATTGTAGTGGACCATTTGTATACAAGTCTCTCTTAATTTGCTTAAGAGTAGGTTGTGGGGAACTACATCGAATGCTTTGAAATCTAGAAGTCATGCAGTACACATGTTTGTTTTTTCATTTAGTGCTTTGTATAGTTTTTCAGTAAGGAATTATCAGAGCATCCTCTGTGTTGCGTTTTTTGGTACAAACAATATTTTTTGATAAAAGCCCATTTTCAGCAAATAATAGTAAGTGTCATGACTAATTTTCAAAGATTTACCAGTTGTAGTAGATTGAAATGACGAGAGTTTTCTAAGGAGGTGTCCAGATCTTTGGACAGATACTTTTGCATTTTTAATTCAGTTGGATAGTAATGTAATTCCATTGAGTTGTTATAAAGAGCGCTAACTATTGTGAAACTTTCTTTTTACATGTTTTTGTATATCCATTCGACCTCTGAAAGTCGAAGCATTATTCTGAGCCCATTTATAACACACTCAACTTCAGATTGATATTCTTTCAAAAGCGAAGTTCTGCCCTTCGTGTGGTCTTAAATAGTCGGCAAAAATCCTCTCTGTTTCTGAACTTTCGCTCTAAGGTTTTCCCTTACTTATAAAGTGGAGTTTCAATTCGTTTGACTATTCTTGTTTGTTTGTAACTATTTCATTTCACCTATTTTAATTCTCAATTTTCAAAAGGAACAAGCTGAGATGTTATCTTATACAAGATGTTCAGATCCAATAGGAAGGCAGAAACGCGATCACTACGAAAGTGAGATAATTCGGATATGTGTTGAAGCGATGCTGGAGAGGTATATTAAGCACATCAGGGAAGAAATTTACCTTCTAAGGTCGAATGCCTCGCAAGCCCAACAATAGATTGAATGGACTGTAAGAGATTAATGGAGGAGCAAAATGCGTTCGGAGAATCCCCCCCCCCCACCATAAGAAATCCATGGGTAAGGTTGGTATGACCAGTACGCCATCTAGCCAGGAGGCAACTCTTTCTACTAGATGATGACCACCGTCCAATGACGAGTTTGACGATCCGAAGTTGGCGCCACGAGTATCCTATGACAAAAATGTTTGCAAGCCAGAGAGGAAACCCAACGACCTATAGTGATGGAGAAATCTGTAGCATGGAAATGGCTCAGGGTACAGCAGAAGGAAGGTATGGGCACTCGACACTCTGTGCACTGCCGCTTTTGGCCTCTTTTCGGCTTGTTTCATTTCCTAGGAACACCCAACATTTAGAACCATCAGAGCTTCACTTCTGTTACTTCGTCAGAGGAAAACAAGCAGAGGGCTTTTGACTGGCAGAACCAAAGGGTTTTGTTCCTGATGGTCAAGCAACGCCTAGAGAGCCTTTCTATCGGATAAAGACGGTTAAGTTACCCTCAGTGTGATGTACTGATTTCTGCTCACCACCATGGACACCGCTCTCAGTGCAGCCGAAAACACGAATACAGTGGAAGAGTTTGGGATACAGTATGTCTGGAAAAATACTGAGGCCCCACCCTCCAATGTCTTGGATCATTGTGTAAACTGCTATTAGTCCTTATAGCTTCCCATAGTACAGAAAGAATCCCTCAACTGTACCGGGTGTGCCTCTCCGCCTTTGGAAAAGATTGGATCCCGTTGCAAAGAGCAGAAGGCGGATAAACCCATTGAATAAAGTAGATGAAATGAACAATAAGAAGGTTGTGAGGCGCCGCTCTATTAACGGTCAAAGTCGATGAGTAGACACCTGAATACAAGCAATAATAAGCACATTAAGTTACTTCCTCCGCAGGGACAGGGCATTCCACGCCTGCCCTCCCACCTCCAGGCCTTCCCTCGGAGATAGGAACAAAATCTCCTGTATTCTCAGACCTTCGGTTGAACGAGATCAAGAAAGACTGAGGTAAGACCGAATGCAGAGGAAAGATTGATAGCGAATGTGTGTGGTTTGATGGTGCAAGAAGATAGGTATTTTGGGGATTGATTGGATTAAAATTGAGCGTAATGGTAGTGAGAAAAAGTTAAGAATGTGTAAATCTGCAGCTATAGATGAAATTATTGGTGAAATGATCAAGAACGAGGGCAATGGTGATTGATGGATCTGGAAGTTGTGTAATAAAGCGTTTATGGAGGATGGTATAGTTTCGAGGAGAATAATGACCCTATATAATTGTAAGGGAGATAAGAAACTGTAGAAATTATAGGGGGAATAAGTCTATTGAGTGATTGTAGGGAAGATAAGCTCTATTTCGTTGAAAGAGTGCGTCAAAAGACTGTAGGACTGATTGGTAAAACAATGTGCGTTAGGCAGTGGTGAGTATGTGATGTGAATCAAATCTTTACATTGAAGCAAATATAGTAAAAGAGGAGAAAAAAAATTGTATTTAGTTTTATGAATTTGCAAAACAGGCGTATGATAGGGTTGAATAGGGAAGCTCTATGGCAGGTGTTAATAATATTGGTGTTGGTAGGCTTTTGAATGAATCAAAAGTAGGTAAGACGATAGTGAGCTGTTTAGAAAAATGGTGTCAAAAATGACTGGTTTAGTATTAATAGTGGTAATTGAGGCAGGTTGTGTTATGTTCTCCTTGTATCAATTTGAATGATGGGTTAGAAAGAATTAGAGATGGTGCAGGAAATGTGCATAGAAAAATCGATAATGAGAGATGGAGGGTGCCACACCTATTCTAATATGTGGATGATTTGTTTTTGCTGTCGCGAATTCTTGAAGAGAGTTTGAAATGAGACTGTAGAAGAGATTGCGCAACGTGTGTGTAAAGAGGGTTTGAAAAGAAAGTAGAAGAGTAATGTTATGTTGTGAGCGAGACATCTCATGTCAATATAGTGAGGACAGTCGGTGAGCAGCTGGAACAAGCGTCTGAGTTTAAATATTTTAGGGTATATGTTGGAAAAGGGAACCATATATGCAGAGTGTAGTAGGAAAGTGTGAATGCAGGAAATCTGTGCAAATAAATTCGTTGTGAGATGTAAAGACTAAGTCTGAGTGCGCTGATCTGCATGAGGTATGTTGTACTTGCTCTTGCAGATATAGTAGTGAGACTATGTCTGGAAAAGACGTAACGTATAGACAAAAGTTCATGTGTTCATATGCGACAATCTAGAGGCGTGCTAGGCTTGAGAAGAATTATAAAATGAGAATTATGAAACGTTATTACAGAGTGTGCCCACGGGTGTGAAAAAGGCTAAAGAGAAAATAAATAAAGTATGTTGAGATGGTTATGTGGAATAAAATGAAAATGATATATCGGGTTGGTTAGCGGAGTATAGTGCGATGTTGGAATCCGAACAGCTGGGAACCCCGAAGAAAAATGAGTGATGTCAGTAAACCGCAAGGTCTTACAAAGAGAAATGCAAGTTGGAGTAGAGGCGAGAATAGAAGATGCATAATAGGGCATAATAGGAGAGAATGCGGGTTTTTTAGGAGATGTATCGTATATGCCACCTGGGCAAGTATGAACCTTATCATTACGATTTTTACCATAGTGGGTCCGTCCGTCCCGTGAAGCTCTAGCGTGGATTTTACTCATTGCGACGAGTTCTTACTAATCTAAAGTCTAGGCTTTTTTCGACTGTTTGTTCAATATTCTATTCTACTGCCTTTTCATTTTTCCGATGCAAGTACGCCCTTGACACCAGTCTATGGGCAAGAAAAAGTTATATAAGAAGAACATATATAATAAGCTACATATTATATATATAATTATAATATATATATATATTATATAGTATTATATATTATTATATATATAATATATATAGACTATATATATATATATAATGATCATTTTTTTTTTTTTATATAAGACTTTGATAAACTTTATTACCTGGCCATTAACTCTTAAGTGATACAATTTTTTCCAATCTAGTATTCTTTCAATGTGGGTTCATCCCACTGAACGAGGCCCACAACTCATACCCCTCACAGAAAACCCCCCCCTTCACTCCTATTATCGCACCTTTCTTCTTCTCTTGCCAAATCCAAATTCTCTTTCCTTAGACATCTCCTTCTACGACCCAATCCACTTTACTTCAGTTCTCCATTCAGTCCGATTCCCAGCACAAGCTCACCACTACCACATAACAGCTTAACCAAACCGACATCATCCATCCTTTTCAAATAACCAAACCATCTTAATACACTCTCGTTTATTCCTCTCATTTACACCATCTCACACCCACACCTACTCCATAACACTGTTCATTCCTCTATCCTTTTATCATTCTTACTCACACCTAGCATAGTTCCTAGGATTGTCCCAATATAAAAAAGATTTGTCTAACCTAATGTCAGTGTACCTCTAATTCCACATCATAGTTCTTTACCACAGATAACACAGGTACCAACATACCCTCATGTAAAATCCTAGCACACTCCAGACCTAGTTCCTTTGTATTCACCAAGGATTTCATTGCACCAGCCACCTTCCCACCATTCACAACTTTCCTACTACATTCTGCAACATTCGTCCCCTTTTCATGCAACATATATCTTAAATATTTAAACTCGGATACTTGTTCCAATTGCTCACCATCCAACATAACTTCACACAGCGGACTCTCTTCACTCACTACCATAACCTTACTCTTATCTACATTTACTTTCAAACTCCTTCCTTTTACACACCCTGCCAAACCTCTCAAGCTCTTTTCAGATTCGCCACACAAAACTAAATCATCCATGTACAATAAGCTTGGCACCCTCCACTCTCTTGCACTCTCCATCAGTCTTAACAACTTCCAATATCACCCCATCCAAATACTGATTAAATAAACAAGGAGATATAATACATCCATGCCTCACTCCACTATTAATATTAAACTAATCACATTCAACTCAATCTATTCCTACACACGCCTCACTACCATCATACATACTTTGATTCCATTCAGAAGGTTTTCATCAACACCAACCACAGAGCTTCCCTAAAAATCCTGTCATACGCTGTTGCAAGTCTATAAAACCTAAATACAATTTATTCTTCTTCTCTCTCATTTTCTTAATAATATCTTATTTTTATTTATGACAATTTCAATATCACTAAAAACATTTTAGATTATCATAATAACTTATTTAAATTTCTTATAACTTTAAAAATTATTTATAACTATATAAGTGTTTTATTTCTTTTACAAAATACTTTATTAAAATTTTTTTATAGTAGTTTAAAGATTTTTCTAATTCATTTAAAATTTATAATTTACGGTATTTAAATTGAATTATTGAAAAGGGTTTTTTTGATCTTCTACTTTTAAATTTACCCAAATGATTCCTTTATTCTGTCGAGAAAATTATACAATTATACAAAAATTAAATTTTTATTTTATTAATACTAACTCTTGTGCTGCACATATAGGAATTATAAAATTCATATAACAATGAATATCCTCTTCATATAAATGTTATAAGTCTATGATCCTTGGACTCTACTTTATGCAAACAGGCTGATGGAACTGGAGAACTTCATCAGATGTTAGAGCTAGCGCTATATACGTTTACAGGAACATTAGCATACATAACATTCATCTTGTAAAATGGTGCCAATTAATAAACATTTGCCCTTGACCACCCTCCATCCCACCCCTAACCAACGTTTGAGTTGACAGTCCCTACTGATGGGGTTGGTGTCTTTATATAGCTTTGTATCATAAACTTCTTTTTCCACTTCCATTTCCACTCTGTTGAGACCATCATCTCTCTCTGGCATTGACATCAGCTGTTTTAACCCAAATTATTTATTTTAAAGACAAATGATGTGCATGTGTGTGTGCAAAAAAAAAAAAAAAAATGTTCTACGTACTTATTTATTTAATCTTCTTTAATATTTCATCTTATAACATGGCTTTTAAATGCAGAGCTTTGAAAATTCTACGTCTTATTCTTTGTTATTAACAATGCTTTTAATGTTATTAGATAATTAGTAATGTAGGCTTTGCTTAGGTTCCTCAATATGTTCATTTCATATTGCTATTCTTTACAGCTTTCAAGGAACTTTTTCATCTAGTCTTTGACATCAAGATTTTTCTTTTTGTGTTCTGCTACAATATCATCAAGTTCCTTCAAAGGAGAACAAATTAAATTAACATCTTCTAAAGAAAGAGTTTTCTGATAATGACGATTACAATAAAATTCAAGTGCAATCTCATCAAAATAGACATATTCATTGTCTCTACAAAAAATGCACTTTCTCTCCTCAACATAATTTTTACACAAAGCATGCAAACTGTTAACAAATTCATCTATTAGCTCTGATTTATTAGAACATAAATATAAAATGCAATTTATAGAAAGTACTTCATTTATAACTTTTAAATACACTACATAAAGTCGCACCACAATATCAGGCAAAGCTTTTAGCAAAATTTGCATTTTAACATTTGAAACTTTAGCTTTTTCATAACCAAGCCATTCCAAAAACTGGTCAAGTTTCTGAGACTCATTATATCCTAAAACAAAGTCTCTTGAAAAAGATTCATTAAAAATTACATTCTTTTTCCATTCCCCAATTTTATGATCAGTGTAAAGGAACCACTTGAATATTTTATTTAGAAAATTAATAGATGTATTGAATATCATAATCCAATGTACAAAAGTGGAAACTTTAAACACTTCTGAGAAAATATATGCCTTCAGGTCCTCTATTTCATCAGAATGGACGACCCAGTTAACAAACTGGTCAGCCAAATCTATGTTTTCCCTTCTCATTACATCAAGAAATATACCCCAAGATAGATCACTTTTAAACGTCTTTACAGTCTCTCCATTCAAAGTCAAACATTCCAGAAACATGTCAGCCAGTCTAAAATTACCAAATGAAATTAATTCGAAGCAAATATCTTTTCCCTGGAAGTGTAGAATATCATTTCTGTCTTGAAGCGTTGCTTTCTCTAAAATCAACTGAAAATTTGATTCATCATCAGATGAGAAAGTGCTGAGGAAAATTAGCTTTTGTAACAAAAAAATCGACCTCAACTTATATTTTGAGGTAAAAAGCGGCTTAACAGCATCAGAAGACCTAATACATCTAGACTCAATATCTATGGCATATAGATAAAGGTGGGACGGACTTTTGACCCAAAAATCTTTTAATAGTAGTCGATAATCGCAAGTTTGACCTAAATCTGGGTCTTCAATTAGATCTACAATGCTGTGCAATAGACCATAGTAATCATCTCCACTTAAGCTCTGAAAGACTGCATCAGCTGTATCCATAAACAAATATTGATAGGGCCAGTGTAAAAAACATTTCAGCACATTTAAAGATGCTTCAAAACGAAGAATAAACTCTTTTATTTCCTCTTTATTCATCTGAAGAAGGAAAAACTCTAAAATCTTGCCGCATATTCCAAGATTTTTAGATAATAAGTGTCTATGAGTAGGAAAAATAATTGCGTCATTGTACTTAGAAAGCCAATCCCTATCATAAACACTTAAGTATACCCTTCCTTCATTTTGAGCTATAGTCTTGTCTTCATAATTAAGAATCCTCTTTGATGGCCTCATACTTTTCCAGCAATACTTAACAGCCTCAAAATTTTCTTTATCAATTCCATATAGAAAAGCTTTCATTAGAAAACGATCTATCGCTGAATTTAATTCTGATGCAGACGAAGTTGATAATGTTTCTTTTTCTTCAAGATGTTCTGACCACATAATAACTGGATCATCTGAAAAGGTATTCCTAAGGGTCTCTTTAAAGTTTAATTCATGCCGCAATTGCTTCCACAGAACTGGAAGAGCATCTGCCAAAAAGTAATAACACGCCAACTTGTATCGAAGAAAAGTACTTAAACTTGATTTCTCCACCAACTCTCTAGCAACCCCTAACTCATCTATTGTTCCTCTTGAAGTAAACATTGAACTTTTAATAAAATCATAACAAAATTTTATTGTCAAACCAAAATTAGACTCTAGATATTTTGCCCATTTCAACATCTCAAGGCCAATTAAAGGTATTAAATATATTGGAATGATACCCACAAGCCTTGATGGATAATTATTTAATATTTTGGTGACTGAACTTATTAAAGATAAACGCCATCTTTTGTGTTTGGAATAGCGTTTTGGTGGGAATTTAGATGAAAAAAAGATTTGCCTTTTAACATCTGGGAGATTAGAAATCACAATCGCAACTTTGACTCCGCAAAGTTTTTGCAGTGAAGCCACCATTATGTGTGGAAAACCTCTGGCACTACTGTAGATGTAAAAATATAATATATATTATAATATATCTATATATTAATATATATATATAAATATATAATATATATATATATATATATATATATATTATAATATATTATATATATATATATATATTATACCATTAAAATGGCGGAAAATCAAAGTTTTAATATAACTCTTAATATTTTTGTAATAAAAATCATTTTTCAAACTCTTATATTGGGAAAGGAGGTTTTTTTTTAAGTAGTAAATAGAATATATTTTAACCACATGTTAAAAATTTAAGTAAATACTTACACCTACAAGGTAAAAAAATTTCCCCCATTTGCAAAAAATTTTTTGGTAAAAATCGCCAAAAAATTTCTTAGATCTGCCGTGAATCTCGCAGAATAAGATATCAGATTTCATTTAGAGCATATTGGAAGTCTATTTTTAAAACATTTCATGTAAAAAAATTTAAAAAATTTACTTATTCAAAGTTATTAAGTGTTTCTCTTTCGGATGTAAAACCGTCGGCAGGGGGGAAAAACCGTGTCATAAACTTTATATAAAAATGTAATTTTTGTTTTAGTTTTTAATAATATTTTACTTTAGTTTTCAGTAGTTATAGACTTATAAACATTGTTTACAATGTTTCACATCTTCGTCTATTCTAATCTAGTGTTAAGGAAAAAAAAAAGGTGCAAATCAATACTGTATCATTTTTATGAAAAATGAACTTTTTTTAAAACAAATAAGTAAGCTATACTTAATATAAAATTATTAAAATTATGTCATTAATTTTAATCTATAATATTGTAAATTTTTATTTTGTCAAGTTCACGTTAAATGTGCATACATAGGCCTACTCATATATTACTGCCTATGTTATGCAAATATTATTATTATTATATTATTATTGATTATTATTTATTATGTATTATTTATTAAAAATTATTTAAAATTTGATTTTATAATTAAATTATTAATATTGTAAATTTTTTTTCGTCAAAGTTACGTGTGAATTCATACATAGGCCTACTCGTAATTAAAGTGCCTATTTTGTTAAAAAGTGCAAATATTATTATTACTTATTATTAAAATTATTAAAATTAATTTGTCATAACTTTTTTTTTTCAATGTTTTATTTAGCATAAAACGATGAAAATAAAATTCAAATTTTTTTAAAAAATCCACATTGGAAAATGTCAATAAAATGAACTTACTTGTTTTTTCTATCCAAAATAATTCAATAGCATTATTAAAATCTATTTTTAACATTTAAATATAATTAAAATTAGTTGGGCAAGCACAAACTTAATATTTAATGACCGGTTTTCCCCTACACCCAATGACTGGTTTTCCCGAAATCAATTTTTGAAAATGGAATGTTCAAAAAAATTTAATAATTTATTTAACATTTATTATTTCATTATTTACAACATTAAGAAACTCCAAATGACATTTACCAATTATTAAAATACAATTTACTTAAAATTTTATTTTTCATGAATTCATAAAAAAAAAAAAGGTGAATTTTGGACCAGTTTCCAGATAAGGTTTATATATTATAATATAAATATAATATATAATATATATATATATATATATATATATATATATATATTATATATATATATATATAATATATATATATAATATATATATATTTAGATATATTATTTAATATATATATATTATATATATATATATATATATTATATAATATATATATATATATTATATATATTATATATTTGCCAGTTTTTTTTTTTTGCATTCTTTAAAAATAATTTACATTTAAAATTCATATTGCTCTTATTATATTTATTATTATATTATTATGATATTAACTATTTTAAATTATAGAAACACATTTGACTTAATAATAATCTGTTAGAAGTAATTTCTTTGAAATCAAATAAGCTAGAAATAATTTTGTTTTGAATAATTTATACTTGAAAACCAATTTGGTTAAAAATCAAGGAGAGTGAACTTGTGAGTTAGTGCTTCCAAATTTCAAAAAGATTGATTAAATCAAAAGGAGTTGTTCATCTGGTAATGGAATTAATGCAATTATAGTACATTTGTATCAAATGTCTTAAGAATAAACTTGGGGTCAGAAAATCATGGGGAAAGTTGTAAATATGTACAGGTCTTTTTAAATAAAATTCAAAATGAACCTCAACCATAAATTTCCCCAATATTATAATATATATATATTATTATATATATATATTATTATATATATAAGTGAGTATATATATATAGATATATATTATATATATATATATATATATATATATATTATATATATATAAATTATCAATTATATATAAACTTACTTCTCACCCATACACTCCCCTCCTATGAAAGCGTGATGACTCAAGATACCTTCCACCATTATAGTTGGCTTATAGGATCGATTACCTAGAGTGTCTGAATTGCGGCTGATGTCCCTAGGCCAAGCATCATAAAAGATGTTTTGCGTTATCGTTTGCTTGAGAGGGATATTTAATAAGGGAAAGGTCATTAAGATACTTAGACTTGTATTCCTGAAAGAAGGTATGATGTCATAACAGCATTCCCAGATCAGTCAAAACAGCACTACCAGAGCATTCACAGCAGTCAAAACAGCATTACCAGAGTTTGGCAGTCTTAAATTCCTTGTTGGAAAATGTCATTGATAATGCTTGAACAGGGTTGTTATTTGATATGAGGGATCTTCTTTGAAATTAATTGGTTGAATATGTTTAATTAATGAGAGGGTGTCTGCAGTTGGAGTTGAGAAAGAGCGTTGTATGTGCCAGAATAGTATATCCAGTGTAATTTTTATGTCGCTAGGTGCAGGGGGTTGTTGTAGTGTTCATCAACCGTTCCCTACTTGTTCTATCTTGATTTACTACATATATAATATAATATATATAATATATAATATAACTATAATAATTATATATATATATATTATATATATATATATATATATATAATATGATATAATATATATGCAACAAATTGGGTTCATAATTTGTTTATAAATTAATTTTGTATATTTGATGTGAATACTCGTAATAATTACGAAAATATGGCGCAAAATGCCATAATTGTAAAGTCTGACGTTGGCAAAATTGCCCTTCAAAAATGGGCTATGTCAATTTTTGTACTATTATGCTAGCCGCCAATTGAGAGAGAAAAACAAACAATCTTAGCGCACGACGCTTTATAAATTTGTAATAAATAATAATCTAAATAAAAACTAATGAAACTATAATTAATACAACATACATTAAAATAAGAAGAAAATAATATAAAAAATAAAGTTTAAAGGAAAGAAAATCTTATTACTTTCGTTGGAAGCGTAGACCCAGATTCCACGTGGTGACATCCCTTTAGAGTGACCTACGAATTAACAATAAAGAAAATAAAATATAAAATTACGAATTTTTTCATTAATTATATATAGAAAAAAAATGAAAAAAGACAAAAAAATTACGTGAAAATTAAAATTTTGAAAAATAACGCCAGATAGCCTAGGCTACCTCAGCACGTAAAGCGGTCACAATAAAATAAAAGACTATAGTTTTAGTGCATTCATAAATATAAAGCAAGACAAACTCTCCTGCAAATATAAAATGAAAAACATTCATAAATTAAAAAGTTAACGTTAAAAGACTAGGCCTAGTACTAAGTTTAATAGCGTATAAGCCTATTGACTATCTTCCTCTCTTAGCGCCTATATAAGAAGCTTACAAATATTATGGCAACAGCCTTATTTTTAAAATAAATGTTTAAAAATAAGTTTTAATTTTATTTTTTTAAACAATTTTACAAAATTACAACGATGAATTGTGTAGTTAAAGTGAGTCAAGTGTTTTACTACAAAATAACTAATAAACATAAATAAAGTTTTTCAAGAATGACAATTAACGTGTAAAAAAAAAAAAAAAAAAAAAAAAAAAAAAAAAAAAAAAAAAAAAATTTGAATTCATAAACGATGACTTCGACTAGAAGCAGGTCTGGTGCTCAAATTAAATAACCCACCGTCTGGAATTTCTATACATATGTAATGTTGAAATAAATAAAATGAAGGGTGACCAAAATGAAAATCTACATAGAACCATGCACAACTTCAAATAACTCACGGTGAGAGTGATCTTCTTCGCACCCAAGCACGCCGAACCACATCGAAGAACTAGAAAGTAACTCTCTGGCAGATATATCCTCGTTTGAAACCAATGGATGTGGGAAAGTGGGTATAGATAGGTGGAATTTTCGTAATTTAGCCGATAATTTTGTTACTGATTAATATCGAAAACAGTCAACTTCTCGGTCCTCTCTTACTTTCGGCTATAACTTCAGGAAAGGAGTACAACGACCAAACATATGAAGAATTGGTTCGCCTTGTAACTAGAAGTACATTATGCTCCTATCTGAATAAAGAGAATAGCGGTGAAATATTTACTTCGCAACGCTAACCTGTGGATAACCCACAGATATCTTAAACAGAATAAATGCATCATTCAGGAATCGCACTTATCAATGTCTTTACATTCAAAATGAAAACCTTATGAAACAGATGTTCTTCGTCTACCTGAGATTTACCTTATTAACGTTTGATAGGGAGCGAATCATAAATTGGCGAAGCAGCGAGTTCAGGAATCCCAACTCATAAGTCAAATCCATCCAGTAATTATTCAGTCAATGCTGTGACTCCATTCATACCCCTACCAAGGCAAGTGATCCCCAACCTAGAAAAGAAGACCACATTTCACACAATGATTTGGCCCAAATAAACAATCGACTAAGTGAGATGTTCCAGAATTTAGCCCTCACATATCAAGTAAATCAATTAATCTCAGACTGTCTCGTAATATAATGTGTTGACAGAGTCGCTCTCCACTGGCTGACCATGAGGTCTGTCTAAAACGTCTCGATCATCTTCAGGATTTAGAAAATGTGACCCCCTTGCTACTACCATTTCACATTCCGTGAAATGGCTAGCGAAGGCACTTGCAAAATGGCTCATTTGTTGGCACAAGCCCCATCACAAAATGCTGGACCTACTTCCCCTACCTTCGCAGGGAAACTAATTATAGGGGTGGAGTTACGCCCCTGTACAAAGGAAGTATAACCAGTCGTAACTCGTAAAAATTTTGTACAGTAAAAAGTAGTTTTAATAATATAGAAAGTATTGGAGGACAGCTACCCCCAAGCAAATTCGAATAAATAATTACAATTATAGCGTAAAATGTTGATACCATTTTACATGCTGATAAAAATAATAATATCCAGGTTCATGTTCATTCAAGTGAAAATACAGTTAATAGCATAAAACCATCTGTTTTATGTGAAAGAGCATCTCAGTTGAGTGAAAATGAACCTTGGTCCGGGGAAAAATAATATTTCTGATAATAAGGTTAAGGGTGAGGATTATCAAGATAGCAAAAAGTCAGTTAGTTCCAAGCCAAAATACTGAGATGCTGGTTGAAAATGTTGATTCTTGCGATGGGTCAGTGCTTTCAAAAATTTTAAATGTAAATGAATGTAAAACTCTTGCATTTAATCGCCTCCTCTGTATTTATGATGCTAATTCAAAACTATATTTTTATTGGATATAATAAGTTCATTTTTCATTTTAAAGGCTTCTGCAGAGGAAAAAGAAAGATCCTATTGGCTTTCTTACAGCTGCTAATGGAAGTCAGATCAACATTTCCTGCTGAAGTGGGAATATGAACATCAATTTTTTCTAGCTGATGTAATTGATATTTTTTTATTGCTTATGTAATTATAATATCTTTAGGATAGTTTTCTTACTAAATATGAATTTAACCTAGATTTAGCTCAAATATTTAATTGATGCCACAACTGGTCTATCATGTAAAGTCATTCAAAGGAATGGTTCTGAAGCACTACCCATAACAAATCGATTTTAATTCTATATAAATTTAACTCTCTCTCTCTCTCTTCGCGCCTTCCCTTTATACTTCTCTATTAGGTGAAAAAATATATTGTTTGATATTTATATAAAATTTTAGAAACAATGTTAATGAGAGATACATATTAGAATTACTAATCTTCTGAAGTCATTGAAGGGAATACCTCCTAAAGTGTAATAAAAAATAGAATGAAATATGTATGAAAAACGACATTAATAAAGTATGCCTCGTTAAAATCAAGTTAAATAGGCTTTAGAAAAATTTCCCCTTTCCCCAGAGAAGAGAATTCCTCACATCAATTCATTCTAGAGAAATGTACATCTCCCTTCCCCCCGAGAGAACATACAAAAGTCGACAGAATCTCTACTAGTTAATATGATAAGGCAAAGAACAGATAGGCAGTGTTAGTAAATGCTGGGATACTTTCTCCCTCGCACTCACCTGGGGATTCCGATTTCAGAGCTTTCTAAACTAGTGTGGGGAGCCGAAATAGTAGCGATGGTATTACGAACAAACGAGCTGTTCGAACAATCTCAGTCTCCTAACTTAAATGACTACTAACTTACTCACGGATGTAAAGTTTGTCTCGTTGAGACTTGAAAAAAAGGCATTTCTTAACTAAAGTCCACCCGGATGTCGAAATCTGAACATATAAACTCCTTTTGGCAGTTCTCATTATAAGTATTGTAGAAGCTTCCATTCCAGATTCCCACTATTTGACAAAATACAATCTTAATTCTTTCTAAAATTCCCAACCAGCTTTACTTATATATGATTATATCCTCAGCCCACTCCTACTCTGATGAACACACAAAAATTTTAGAAATGGTACTAGACCGGTTAAAAACTTTTAATTTGAGACTTAGTCCTGATAAGTGCCAAATTGTACAGTCTCGGGTTACATATATAAGTTAGGTTTTGATGTGTCCGAACGCCGTTCCCTAATGAGGATAAAACCACTCTTATGAATATCCCAAAACCCAAAACTACTCAAAGCATTTACTTCTTTCATAGGCAGCTAAACTATTTTCGGTCTTCCTGCCTGGTTATTTTCTGAAACATTCTTCCTCTTCTTTCTTTTTCTCAAAAGGTGCACCATACTCTTCAACGCAGAGTAAAATGCATCCTTGAGGCGGAAGAAGCTTTAATATGGCGCCAATATTGGCCCTCAAAATATCTATAACCTTTGGTTTTCCTTCTAAGTAAGCTCAAATATCTGTTTTCACTGATGCGAGTCAGACAGCCTTGGCTGGTGTATAGTTTCTACAGAAAATGAAAAAAAAAAACATACGCTGATTCCACAGTTATCGATTGAATCCTACTGAATTGGTTACAGTAATATAGAAGAAACTCCTTGCCTGTGTTAAAAACAATAAGGAAATTTAGCCCACATATAGAGCAAGGAAGGTAGATGTGGTTTTGACAATCTTTCAGTCCACAGTCACTTACAAAAGAGACTTATGCTAATCCCTTGCTAGCGAAGGAGCAGCTTACCAAACTTTCTGTCAGAGTATGATTTGGAACTTACATTCACTTTGAAATCTGAAGGAAAAATATTTGGCAGATTTCTGAGTAGAAATCCAGCTCAGAGAACAACTGAATGGCCATCAAATTTGCCACTCCTTCCACTTCTGCGGAAAAAAGTAGAAATAGGTGCAGCAACAAGCTCTTCTCTTCAAATTGGAATCATGAAACCTGAAGCAGAAGTCAATTCCAGAAGTATCTGTGATGAAGTTTTGGTGTCACCAGATTTTCTACCCCAGCAGAATTCTTCAACAGAGGATGACGGTATGCTCTTGCATCAATTTTCAATATTTCCGCCAATGATGTATTTAAGCTTTTTTCAGTGTAAGATTGACTACAAATAACTGCAAGCAGCTCAAGGAACTGATGTACAAACTTTATAAATATTTAAAAACCAATACATATACTGGTATTAAGTTTACAAAAAGACTCTATTATTGTATACCGGAATGATTTGTCTCACTAGTCTTATGAATTTTTTCCTTTTTTGTCTTATGGAAATCTCTTTTCTCCTTTATTTCTTATTCTCACTCTATTAGGCTCATTTAGGTTAAGAAGTAAGAAACTCTTGTCGATCCTTAGAAAGCGGCTTTATGGAAAAATATGGGCCAAAAGTACGCTAAAGCAATTTGTACAAATTGTTGATGCTGTCAGAGAATCTAAATCTTTCGCAAAATAAGCCCTCCATATGAAGCTCATAGGCCAGTATCGCTAAATTTCAGGGTAGTCCATATTTACCATTCTTAAATGCCTCAATGCAAAAGCTATAAGCACCTTTTAACATTGAATGATAGGTTCTCCCGTTATCTCTTTGCTTCCCTTTAAAAACATAAAACCTCAACCATATGAGTCAATTACTAGAAATTCTACCATAGCTTGGATGTAGGAAACCTTACAATTCTGATGAGAACCATTTACGTCGACTTAATTCAGATGTGTGTGAGGATAGGATCCCGGCATAACTTTTTACCCCGCCTAACCCCACCAATACAATGCCGCATCGAAAACTACCCATAAACATTGTTGAATCTTTGCACCATCTGCGATAGTGAGATCTGAATATTATTGCAGAATCTTCTCCCCATTTGTATTGTGTCTGCGTACTTGCCCCATTGAAATTCAGAAGGAATCACCCCTCCCATCTTAATGATGGGCCAAAATCCAACTCTCCCTGGAGCAGATTAAATGGACCAGCTGGATCCTCCATTCCCCATGTCATGGAAAACCTTACGCGAAAAACAAAATTTATTCTTAGTAAATATTTTTATATGGTTTTTACCAAGAACCCCAAAATATATGTGGCAAATAGTCTGCAAGATGCAAAATTGTATTAGTTAAAAAAACAGCAGTATGGCAGAAAAAACTAGAACCCATATATCATGGGCCCCTATCCCATAGTAAAGTTATCTAATAATAGGCAGCAGAGAATCAGTGCCATGTGTTCAATGTGGAAATTTGGTAAATGAGTTACGGTGGATCACAGGTTAAATAATTGAATGTGAAAATAATATTGATTTATAAGAAAATTTTCTTATGTCTAAGTTTATATATTCTAATTCCAGTTATACTCTTATGATAATGATATTAAAGGTGAAACTTTCAGCAACATGTTGATTACTTTTTATATATCAATTTAAAGACTTATTTCCTCTACTACTTTAATTTTCACTTAATCTTCTCTATTCCCTAAACATTAAGGTATGTTTTAGAAGTGGCTGGGCTGTCAGTGGTGAATCCCCAAGTAAACTTTCGAAATTCCATCCTCGCAAAAGTCACCACATTCAACAAATTGGATTCATTAAAAATATTATAAATAATTTGTATATATTAATACTTCGTAATAAATACGACAATATTGCTGCAAAAACTCAAGACTTGTCAACTGTAGTACCAGTTGGCAATGCCCTCAAAAAGTGGTTCAAGTCAATGTTTTGTAGTCTATTATGCAGCCCGCCCAATTGAAGCAGATATAAACAAATCATTTAGCGCACGACCTTTATTAAATGTTGTAAATAATTAATAACTAAATAAAACTAAAATAAAGTTATCTTTCAATTAATACAAGAGATAAAAATAAGAGAAATAATAAAAAATAAAGTTAAAGGAAAGAAAATCTATACTTTTCGTTGGAAGCCGTAGTCTAGCAAGTCCTACCATATATATATATATTAACTATATATATATAATCATATATATATATATATATATATATATATATTTATATATATATTATATATATATATATAACCGATATTATATATATATATATTATATATATATATATATTATATAATATATACTAGATATATATATATAATATATATATATATATAATTATATATATATATATATACGATTATATAATATTTTTAATATATATTTTTATATATATAATATATATATAAATATATAATAAATATTATATATAATATATATATATACTATATATAATATATATTATATATATATATTATATTATATATATAATATATATTATATATATACGATATATATAATATATAATAATATAATATATATATATATATATATATATACTATATATATTATATATATATAATATATATAATATATATATATATATATTATATACCGTATATATATAATACATATATATATATAAATATATAAATTATATATAATATATATAATATATATATATAATAATAATATATATAATATAAAAATATAATTATAATATAATAAATATAATATATATACTATATTATATAATATATATATTACAGTAATATATATATATATATATATATATATATATTAATAATAATATATATATATATATAGATAAATTATTATATATATAATATATATATATATATTATATAAATATAATATATATGTATATAATAAATATAATATTATATTAAAAATATATTAATATATATATATATATATATATATATTATATATATATATATATATATATTATAAATATATATTATATATATATATATATATATATATATATATATATATACTTTAATCCACCTTTTGCTTCTTAAGGCCTAAATATATTTATTTAAATTCACTTCATCATTTGGTTAAAACTACCACTCAACCTTTCACGACAAATAACAAATATAGATGTGCATTGGTTTCCAATCAGTGTGAGTCTTACTTATATCAAAGTTTGCAAACTATTTATAACAAGAAATAAAGAATGTGTAAAGTTTTTACTGGATGACCTAAAGGTTTTTCTTCAAGTTTTTTTTTGGATGCTGACACTCTAGATATAGCTCAATGCATAGCAATTGTAAAAAGGTTTTTTAATGCCAATGAACAACATTTAAAAAAAAGTTTAATTCTAATAATGGAAGTAGAGAAATAATATTTTAAAGTCTAGCATATATTGGCTCGAGTTAATTGACCAAATTAATATTTAGGTTAGCTAACATCAGAAATAAAGTAAAATGAGAATGAATCAAAGAATTAGTTATTCAAGTAATAGATTTCATAAATAATAATAAAATAATTTATATATGAATTTCCAATTTTCTGATCTTAATAAATGAAATTTTATCTAGCCGTTTTGACATTTCTAAATTCAAAATTATAATTTGGAAATGACAAACTGTTAAATTGCTATTTGTTTCAATATTTTTATTTTTAGTTGGACATTTTTATTACTGTAAATCTTCCAATGTATTTAATGCAACAAAATACATAAAAACCATTATTTGTTCTGAAATAAGTAAAAAAATAAATAAATAGTGTAAATAAAGCAATTTAAAAAAAAAATTTATTGTTATTCACCTTTAATTAGTTTAAAGCTATTTAAAATTGAAGCTATAATTTCTGTCATCAAGCATGTATATATTTATCTGAAGGAACAATTTGGATGTTAAAGATTAGGTTTATTATTAGTTGTAATATTAGTTATTTCATGTAACTCTAACTATAGGACGGTGTCACATGACTACAATGTCACATGTCATATTATTGGTAATACAAAAGAGTTTATTATTAGTAAGTGGTTTTTATATTTCAAGTTATAGGATAGTATCATGTATTTCACACAACGTCTTATACCTGAATTAGAAAAGTGGCTACAGTTCTTTTAAAAAAGAAAAAAAAATCATTAATACATATTAAAACAAACAAATAATCCTTCATGAAACTGAATTACATCATACTTTCATGGAAATATTAATACTATTTTTAACCATAAAACCGAATTTATAATAGAATAGTTCAATAATCTTCAAAATTATAGGCTATTTCTCAACATATTCTCTTGCTAATTATTCCTCATGCAATTTAAAATTTCCAACTCTTCAATAATGACCAACTTTATTATGAAAGCTATATAATATCTAATTAATATAATTATTTTATATAATGCCCAGATATTCAGTATTGAATTTTATAGTCAAATAGACCTTTCAGCTTATTTCTTCTAATCAAAAAATAAAGTCAAGAATGCTTTAATTATGAAAAAGCATAATAAAATTCATGTGGCAAAACATAAATACCAATTTCAGTATAAAAAAGATGATTGTTGGACAGGAAGACTTATCATTTTTGATTTCAGAAGTATTAATTTCAATTTGATATCAATACAGTATATTAATAATTATCAATATTATTAATAATAAATAGTTCATTAAAAATATATGATAATATAATAAGTATAGCATCAAAGAATTATAGAAGAAGTCCTTATTATCGTGAGTGCAGATTGCGGGAATGACCCTCAGCTGATTTCAATTTATTTTCATGAAGACTTATTATATTTCACATTAAAATTAGGTATAATGAATTGTGATGAATATAGTACCTTAATAATGGAGGTATTCATCATAATTAAAAAAAATAAAATAATAATAATAATAATAATAATAAAATAACAATACATGATAATAATACATAATTATGTTCTATTGTAGAACAAATTTTTAAGGTACACAGAAGAGATAAATCAATAATATATATAATATATTAGCGAAAGAATAAAAAAAAAAAAAACGATACAAATATAATTAGCTAATAGTAATATTTATTGAGCGAAAAGATAATGAATGAAAAATACGAAGTGCGTGGAAAAAATAAAGAAAAAGTACATGTTCAAAGATCAAAGAAATTTCCTTAGAGTTAAGAAATGTTAATATAACAGTTAAAGGGACACTCCAAGGATAGGAGGTAGAAAGATCCTGGAAAAAATATATTAGAATGACTTGTCTCATAACGTTAGAGGCCCGCCGATGGTTGAGGGAGATTATGAATAGCTTAGAAATACCAACAATAAAAGTGGGTGTGTTTGTATTTCCATAAAGTTACTATAAGTGAAGTGGAAGTCGGGCATGAAAACTAGTAATTGGAAGGCCCCAGAATGAACAAGTAGAGGGTATCATTAGTGAAGAGCATAAAGGGTGTTGATGGTATAATATCGAACAGAAGAGGTTAATTATTTTGAAATAAAATTAATAATTAAAATAAATAAAATAATAATAAATGAATATATAAATAAAATTAAAAAGGACTGCAAAAGATATATGTATGATATATAGATTTATTACAGAAAGTCATATGAAAGCGTACCTCATTTATGGTTGAAGGAAATATTCATTTACAAGGCTGAGGGGGAGGGGTATCAAGAGGTTCCTGAAGAGGGTGATAGAAATGGGGAAAATCGGCTTCACAATCCCTCGTCAGAAAGGAGTTTTGAAAATAAAAACGCTACATTGAAAAGAAGAATATTACATGGAAATTCCATGTTCCCTTTAACACCCCTCCCCTGGTTAACTTAAAAAGTGAGTGCCGATTAAATTAAAGAATGGAGAAGAAAAAAAAGAATCTCAACCCCATTTGCATGGGTGACTTAAAGCTGTATGCTCCAAACAGAAAAGGAGCCAATGATTTTTCAGCGGATATTAATATTGATTTTGTGGTTAGAAAAGTGCACATTCCTAATTCTGAACAAAGAAAGTCACATGCAGAAAACATTGTGGCAAATAACGTGGAAATTAAAGAATATAAAGAAACTTACAAATATATAGGAGCGGAAGAATTAGATAAAGTTGAAAATGCAATTATGAAAGAGAAGGTGAAAAAGGAAAACATTTCAAGAGTAAAGTTATTGAAAAGTAAATTAAAACCCAGAAATAAAATAGAGGCAATTAAAGTATTGACAATACCAGAATTAATTTGAGCTTCGGAATTTTAGACTAGATACAACAAGGAAACTTCTTTCTCACAAAATAATTCACAACAATCCGTACACGGTTCAAATTTATAATCCATGAGATAAAAGAGGCACACGTACATAAATAGTACCGATAAGAGGGAAATAGTTTGAATGACAAAATAATTATAATGAGAGGAGACGAAGTTGATTAGGTGGTTAAATGAACACGAGGATTGTAAGCCTGGAACAACATCAATGGAAAAAAAGACAAGAAACTACCTCCATGGAAAGAAATGAGCCACAAAGAAGGAATAAAAAGTTTAAAAGGAGCAAAAAAAAAAAAAAACTATGAAGGGAAAGGATTAAGTTGAATGGAAAAACAGACACGCCCAACCTTTTAAAAACAATTAGACAAAAGTTTTGTTAATAAAAAGAAATGATAAAAGAACTTTGAGTACTGCTCAGGACTGGTGCCTAAGAAATTTTTTTTTCCAAAATGATATAGAAGGGGTTCGTAACTCTGACTGTATAGAATGTGATGAATTAACAAAAATAGTGGTCCATATATTGTCCGGATTAGACACTAATATGTATGGAACTGTATACAGAAAGACGCAACTCCATATGCAAACTAATTCATTTCAGACTTTGCAAGATAAGTAACATTGACGCTGCCCTACCAATCGCTGGAATAAAGGCTTCCTGCAATAATTGAAAATGGAAAAAGATCTAATTTTTTTTAAGATCTCGGAATATTGAGCTGCTTTAATAAATAAGTAAACAGAAAATATTTATTTAAATGTACATTTAAAAGTGAGCCAAATTCATCCTGTAGAAACTTTGAAAAGCACATATTAGAAACAGGAAATTATCATTGAGAACACATGGAGAACATCCTCATTTGGATGAAAATAAAAAGACGATGGCAGTACCAGGGTTTGATTTTGGAGCTGAAGACGCTGAACCATTCTGAGATTCGGTTAAGAACAAAAGAAGACTAGAAGAAGAGAGGGCTGGTCTTGGGGAGTTGAGTGTGCGGTGCTGTGCCTTGACCCAAGAGTTTTGGGGATGGTGTGGCATGGAAACCACCCTCAAGAGATGTGGTAATTAACACTTTACTGCCCCCATGTGCACATATATGTGCGACGTGAATATTTATTTGCGCCTCTGGTCGCACATCTTGTGGACGTGACTGTCGTTGAGCCTAGTCGCACAAATCTGGTGAGACAATGCAATGCAATTTATATGTATGCTCAAAAGTATGAGTGGGCCGCTGGAGGAAACTTTTGTATACAGTCTTCGTGGCGTGGTGTTACAGCTTCTAGTTTTACCTTACCGTTTAGTGTCATACTGAAAATGGAAATATTTATTATATATTATATATATATATATAATATATATATATTAATTATATATATTTATATATATAGTATATTATATATAATATATATTATATATATATAATATATATAACGGTATCTTATATATATATAATTATATATATATTATTATTATATATAATATTATATATATATATATAATATATATTATATATTATATTTATTTACCAATATATATAGTATTATAGTATATATATATATATATATATATATATATCATATATATAATATATATATATATATAATATATATAATCTATATATATATATCTATCATATATCATATGAATCCATGTACCGGCACGTGGAGCCTATTAGGTGGTGGTACACTTTTTTTTTTTTTTTTTTTTTGTTTTATTTATTATTTTTCAATATTTGATTGTTATGTGTATTATTTACTCTGTATAATACTAGGGTTTGCTCCGGTGCGGTCTGAAATATTAAAAAACATTAGGAAATAGATGTCACACATGTATGTGCGCAGGGTCTGTCGCACATATATGTGCGACATGGACCAATGTCGCACATATATGAGAGACACGGCTGCTGGTGAATTAAAAAAACCAAAAAAATGGAAAACTGAAATATCTCGTAAATCAATTTGTAACCTTTACGAATTCCGCTACATATGATTTCATTAATCATAACTATATAAATATGCAAAAATCTTAACGTGGCCTCCGGAGAAGTTTTACCGATTTACCCGTGGCAGGCAATGTGTTAAAAAAAAAATATTTACATATTCAGAGTTTAGCATTCCCTGAAATTCTGAAAATATCAACAAAGATTGATATACATGATGATGGAAAGAGGCCTAATAAAGAAGACAGAAAATATACCAGATTCGAGATTCATCAGTATAGCCACAAAACGAACATCAAAATAGGAAAGATCATATGACAAGGATAAATAGAGAAGGAAGTTGAAAAATATTGACCCAAATATGCGAGATCAAATAAACAAAGAAACCAATGAAGGGGACGTGGAAAAATAATATCACAAAATGTTGTACGTATTTTTTTTCTTTTACAGTTAACACCAACGTTCACGGGCTGAGCCCTATTCAAGGACGAGGTGCACTCAATTTACGCCTTAGCAAGAGGAAGCTAAACCTAAGGAGAGAATAGTTCACATTCTATATTTATATAGGCCTATATTACCAATACCTTAATTGGAGATGTGGAAAAAGATGTCTCAAACTTCAGTTATGTTTGATGCATCTTTTATTTATTCATTATAGGAGCCAAAAAATGTAAATAGATATTTCTTTATATTCTCTAAAATTTATCGAAATTAGGTTTGCCGACATCATGATTATCAACTTTTATAAGGTCATATCTGCCTGCCTTCACTTGCAGTTTCAACAATAATACTAAAAACAAAACTTTGGTTGTACCAGCACCATCTAATTTCGTTGAAGAATCCTATTTTCCTTCATAAGAGGAGCAATCTTTCAACACTTTCTAATCACATACTAGCAAATCTATTAGTTCAACGCAATTTGCATCAATTTATTAAATCTTAAATTTTTTGGAAAAAAGAATTCACGTGGTTTTCTAAATGTTCAAATATTTTTTAAGTGGAATACGAAATTTTTGGCGATCAAAGTGGTTTCCAGTCCAGGCTGGGGTAAGTGTCAGGTCTTTCTCCAGATCAGAGCCATGTTAGCCTTCTTGGTATTACTCCAAACAATACACCCTTCACCACGATGAGTACGGTTGAATTTTGAAGGGTGGATTATATATAAGGGTATACATAAGCTAGTGCTGACCATAGCCAGGAATGAATAACTGATGAGAAGTTACTATATAGGTGAACTTATTCCAACAAAACGTGATAAAAATGAACTGCAAAAATATGTGTAACAAAATGTACTCGATGCTAATGATTACATGGATTAGATCTGAGCAAAAATTTTAAAATATAGATGGAAAAGCAATGATGAAACAAAAAAAATTTATACTTGAATTTATAAAAGAACGGAAGGATACAGGCAGTGGAAGAGAAAATTCACATTACTTATTAAAGATTAAAAAAAAAAAAAAAACATTGTAGAAAATGAAATGATAACAATGGAAGTAGTAACAGCAGTATGATTTTTTTTTTTTGCAGTTTGCACAGATGGGTTTTTTTTTCCACAGAAGATGGAGGTTGTACCTAAATGTAATAGTGCTGTATTTGGTTAAAAGGTTTGGAAATTGTTGAACGCAGTAGGAGTACAAGAGAAAGCCAATATCAGGTGGAGTGCCATTGGAGGGTACAAAACTGGTAAAATAATTGTGCATTACGACAGTTTATTGCTTTACGCTGATAAGGCAACAAAATTGGAACCTGAAACGTTAGGACTGAGCCTGGCAACATGTTGCCAGGTGGAGGGGAAGGAGTATAAACGTCAGATTCAAGAGAACAAATCAAAGACAGAGCTCCAATAAACATAGCAGTTATATATAAAAAGGTCGTCCAGAGGCAAATTTTGAATCCTATAGTTATATATAAAAAAGTCGTCCCTCCTCATGGTTGTCGAGCTCGTTAGTTTCCGCGTTGGCGTTGGGGTTCCTTTTATTATAGATGGGCCAGAGGGGTAAGGAAAAAAGGACCAAACCTGCTGCAGGGTGGTGTGTTCAGTATCACAAACTTGAGTGGTGCGGAGCAAAACCACCATCAGCACAAGTCCGGGTAAGGCATTTCATATATATTGAAGCAACGGCATTCACTTACTCTGCGATAAATGAAAATAAACAAAGAACAAATGCTTTCGACATGGTGGTACGTATAAATGACAAATAATAATAGTCTTTTCTTTCAGCTTCCAATTCCCGAAATATTTTTACAGATGTGTGGAGTAGGGTATGTAACACAGAAATAGGATAGTTAAGTAAAAGAGCACCCCACACTTCATACACTTTAGTGCGAACCCGTCGCAACAAAAAATTCACCCTAGATCTTCACAACACCACGACGGAACCCCCACTGTGGTATCTCGTCAATGTAAGGGTTCATCCCTTGGGCCAGACCCACTATGTCCCCTAACAAAACCACGACATTAACTTCTATTAGGCATCATTATAAAAGCTTCAACCAAATTCATATTCCCTTCTCCTTCAGGATTCCTTTTACTGACTCAATCCACTTTTTCTCCGGTCTCCCTCCCGGTCGATTCCCAAGGACACTCACCACTATACATCCGCTTAACCAACCGATATCATCCATCCTTTCCATAAACCGACTAACTCAATATACTCTCGCTTATTCTCTCATTTATGCAATTTTTTCACACCACACAACTCTCTAATGCGTTTATTCCTCATTTTATCAATTCTTCTCACACCTAACACGCCCCTTATATTATACATCTGAACAGATTGCACCTTAGATCTATACTTCATATTTCACAGCATAGTTTCCCCTGCTATACAATAACAGGTAACAACATGTCCTAATGCAAAACCCTAACGCAATCAAGAACAAGTCTCTTTATATTCACCAAAGATTTAATTGCACCAGACACCTTTCTACCATTCACAACTTTCCTACTACATTCAGCATCAACCGTTCCATTTTCAACCAACATTTTGCATAAATATTTAAACTCACATACTTGCTCCTATTGCTCACCATCCAACATAATTTCACACTGTAGGCTCCAACCATCATCACCTTACTTTTATCCATATTTACTTTCAAACCCCTCCTTTTATACACCATGACAAATAACTTTACCAATCCTTTCAAACTTAAGATTCGACACACAAAACCAAATCATCACACACTCTACTCTCTTTTAATCTTTATCAATCTAACATCCTCTCCTGATACTCCCACCTTTAATTCTTTCATCACCCCATCCATATAAAAATAAAATAGCCACGGAAACATAACACATCCGCCTCGTTCCACTATTAATGTTAAAACATTCACTCTCTATTCCATTCATTCTTACACACGCTTGACTATCAACATACATACTTTGATTCCATTCAGAAACCTACAATCAACATCGTATATCATTAATATCTGCTACAAAGCTTCCCTATTAATCCTGTCATACGCATGTTGCAAGTTCATAAAACCTAAATATAATTTACTCTTTTTCTCACTCATTTGCTTCAATGTAAAAATTTGACTCCACTACAAACGCATCTTGTACTTCGCCAATGAGTCCCTCAATCAATCAATGCACTCTTTCAACCAAAATGGCGCATATATCTTGCCTACAACACTCAATAAGCTAATTCCCCTATAATTTTTACAGTTCCTTTATCTCCCTTATCCTTATATAAGGGGTACTATTACTACTCAGATGAGACTGTACCCTTCACAATCGCTTTGTTACACAAATTCTATATCCAGTCAATCACAATCCTGCTCTTTTCCTGATCCTGTCATCAGTAATTCCATCTATACCTGCTGATTTATCATTCTTCAATTTTATCACTCTACCTACTATCTCCTCCTTACTAACCTGTTTCACAAAATACCTATTTCTTCTTACACCATCAAACTCGCAAACATTCACTATCACTTCTTCATTACTGCCAATGTTTTGCAGATTTTCGAAGTGTTCTCTCCACACTCTCCTCACATCCATTTCATGGGGAGGTTCTTATTCTCTTGTAAGTCTCCGTTCATCCTCCTTACAAACTGTTAATTTAATAATAATAATAATGACAAAAATTAATAATAATAATAATAATAATAATAATAATAATAATAATAATAATAATAATAAATTATTTTTGAGTCAATGTACAGGACCCATCACGGCTCACAAAGAAGTGGCCACACTGGGTTGAATAATCAACACCGTGGGTGGGTCCTGGCAAATACATATTTTGAATGTCGAGGGAAATTTGAATGGCGAAATGAATATTCAGTCAAAAATAAATAAAAACTAAATAAAATTATATCCTTACATTATAGATAGTCTTAATATTACATAAAATCATATGTTGTAAAGAATATTCACTTCTTGGAGATACAAGAAAATAGAGTTACTACTAAAGTGGGAAGATTCAGATAAGATATGGGATAATCTTTCAGAAGGTGTTATGGACTATAAAGTAGGAAAATGACGATGGCGAATAGGGTCAGATGGGAACAATCAATGAAGATATGGCGAACAGATTGATGGGTGTGGCGGCGGCAAAATTTGCTGGGAGGAGGGTCCCGTGAGATATAGTGACTGTGGTGATATTGGTGTGACCATTACGGAGGGTGTGCAAGTATCACCTCGTATAAGCACTTTCGTCGGTGGGAGAAGACCACTCACCGATGCTGCGGCTTTATATTTCTAAGTTTCGCTCCCCAGCTAATCATTCGTCCAGCACTCTTGCCAGTAAGATCAGAATCTTGTCGGGAGAGCGGGATCATATATCATCAGTTGATGGGAGCGACGTTGAATGGCATCGAGGGGTACCTGGGTCAACTCGAGAAGAGGCTGACCATTTGGCCTCTATCAGCATTTCATTGCCAGTTACCCCTACATGAGAGGGGTCCAACATAAATGATTTGTTTCTTACGCGGAGTGGAGCAGCCGAAGAAATTGTTTGGCACAGCGGATACCATTGTGCTTTAGAATAAGGGGTTTAAGCGCTTGGAGCACGCTGAGCGATCTGAATATATGACATAAGAGCAGTCTTGGTTAAGGAATAGAAAGGGCAATCATTAAAGCCATTAGTCTGCTGTAAAAATTGAAGCATGAGGGGGAGGGTATGGGAGGAATTAGACCAGAAAGACAGCTTAGTGCGCCCACAGGCCCTAGAGCCGTCAGTAGCACTGGGGGGTAAATTTACCGTGAACACTACGAATGAGACAGGAATGATGCCTTTAACAAGGCAGCTGGGTGGCTGGGCCCCGGAGAGATGTGGAGACCCAGGAAATGGCGGGAGGAAATAGCCATGGTGTGTACTCTTTGTTGTAAAAAAAGGCAGCACCTTTTGCAAAGGGATGTTAAGGAAATTAGGATGTTATATTGTGTTTGCAAATGGCTGGTAATTATGATTCTGAGGTATCTCTTGCATAATCGGTGTCAGAGCAGACGGTATTGGGGTTTGAAAATGAAGATAACTTGTGCACATGATGTATTCAGTTCAAAGAGAGAGAGAAGCATCACATTGGATTCAACTTCAAGGCTCACCCGGAGACAATCGGAGCTCCAGTGGAGATGCGGATGGCCTCGTTTTGGATGGAATCCGGCCATTTTGGCGACCCCGGCCCGGCCCGGCCAAAAATCAGGAAAAACCGGGGTTTTCTACGGGGACTCTAAATTTACACTAAATAATAGAGTGTTAAATCAAACAAATAAAATATATTTAAATTCCATTACTCCTTTGTTATAAATGATGCAAAATATATAAACATACCTATATATAATATTTTTTAATTTATTTACTATGATTTCAAATTAAAATTGATGCCAAATTATAATTTTTCGAGTTTTTAACATAAAAATATTTAAATTTGATATATCCACAAAATCGGGGAAGGAAATAAATATAATTGTTAAAATATTAATGTATTTATTTAGTTAAAGTGTCGATATCTTCAAAGAAAATCAAATATTTTCAATCTCTCTTTTCAAAATTATTTATTTAATTGAATTTATATATATATATATATATAACAACTTATATATATATATATATATACTTATATATATATAACAACATATATATATAACTGCTGCTATCTTCTACTTATATA
>JABUQX010059129.1:30000-36320 GCA_015478945.1 Trachelipus rathkii | reverse complement strand
ATGGCCAAGGTTTTCAGTATATCAGTGCGCATGCAAATAATTATCCAGCACTCTTTCATCAGGCAATAGAGCTATTTATTAGTGTAGGTGTATGTAAACACCCAAAAAAGAACAGGCTCTCGCCCGATACTAGTGAAAGCTTAATGTTTTGCATCACAATTGGAATTTGAATTTGATATTGAATGATTATCTATCTAAAGGGCATTTTATCTATGTCGGTCTGAATAATAGCGTTTTTATTTTGTCTTTTCACTAATTGAGGTCTCTTCTTTCATATTTTTATTCTTTATATTAGTAGCTAGTAATAATCTCTGTTAAATTTAATCATGTTAAAACATAAAAGTTAGTAGCTAAACTTTGTTAAACTTCTTGAAAATGGAAATGAATATTTTTTAAATAAACACAAACATAAAAAATTATTAATACTATATTTGCAATTATTATTCTTAAGATACTATTTTAATTTTATAAAAATAAATTATAATGGCACAACAAATATGAAATATAAATACTAGTATGTGTTCAGGAATCAATCTTGATTTGCCTACAGGCACAAATGTGTTATCTAATACTGGTTATTATTATATTTAATTTAAAGATCTTCGTATAAAAAGCACTAAAAAATAGAGTATTCGACATATCGGCCTACTTTTCTGTATAGACATCCCTAAGATATATATAATAGTATATATATATATATTATATATGATATAATATAATTTATATATATATATATATATATATATATATTATATATATACAGAAAAATGGGCATTGTTCTAAACATCAGTGTACTCAAAATGCTAAGGTTTATGGAGACTTTATTTATTTTTTTTTTTTCAAATTTTTTTTTTTTATATGCTAATGTATGCCTTTAGGAGTAAAATAGTAAATGTATTTGTATACTTATATATGGATTAATGTTAAAGCCATAATAACGTGACTCGACATTGCCCACGATTTTGGGGGCGGGCAATCGTTCCACTTCAATTTTCACATCCTAAGAATCCTCAATTAAAGTGTTTATTTAATAAATATGATAAGTCAGGTTTTCATTTAACATAATGTATTACAACTATTATTTTAAGAAATTGCGGTTCAAAAACGTAATAAATGTTCGGAGTTGCGTTCATTTTGCAAAACTGCAAAATCTAAAAAAAAAGCTTCGCCTAACTAATGAATTTCTTAATTCATGTATAAGTTTGCTATTCTTTTTTTATTCTGTATTATACAATAATTAAGGAATTCTTTACGTTTGGTGAGCGTTTTATTTACGATTTTGCGCTGTTTTGACAAAAATGAACGCAAACGCTGTTTGACAAAATATGAACCGAAGCTCAAGCGTTTTAGTCTCTTTTTATAACTATATGCGTATTACAATATTATTTTAACAAATTGGGTTCGAAAACTAATTAAATGTTCGAGTTTGCGTTCTTTTTTGTCAAGCAAAATCGTAATAAAAATGCTCACCAAAGTAAAGAATTTCCCGAATCTTTGTATTCTTCATATTACACAAATTAAAGAAATCTTACGTTTTTTTTTTACGATTTGCCTGTTTGACAAAAACAAACCTGTAATGTTATTTATTCTTCAAGGTGCAAATTCCTTTTATTATTTTTGTTATGATTACACAGAATTGAAGGGATATTGCTTACGTTGGTTGAGCGTTTCTTTTACTGATTATTGCGTTTGACAAAAAACGACGTTGCGTAAAACCTTTGACAAAAACGAATGCAAAATCGAGCGTTTTAGGCATATTACTTCGTTAAAACCAATGCAAAACGAAAACTGCTTAAGGGTCTGCAACATATCATCAAGAGTATCCCTTTGCTATCCTGCCGTTACTTTTGCTAAGTGTGAACCATCTGCTGAAAAAATTCGTATAGCATTAGGCCTAAGTTGAAAACTTACTACCCTATCTTGCTGTAAAAGTGTAAAAATTATTTTAAACATTATATTCGACATCTTTTTGTAAAAGAGTATTAAAAAATTAATTATAATGAAGATTTCAATGTGGACCGAATGCCCCACGCAAATTTTAAACCTGACCGAATGCCCCATGTTACAATTTTATATAAACACATTTATCTCTTGCCTGAATGACTCAAACGATTGCATTAAGGTTATAAACTATTTTTAAGTACTATATCTTGGTACCAATAATATTACAATTATTTTGACCTGTATGATTCTTAACAATAAGCCTAAAATTTACCCAATTTTATAGAAAGAAATAAAAAGAAAAAATCATAAAAATTAAGGACTAAATTAAAGACAACCTTCATCCTTGAATCTATATCGCATAGTTTAACTATAAATATATTCTACATCACATATAGGCTATTTTATCCAGGACCGAATGCCACATGGAGCCGAATTGCCCGTCTTACGTATATATATATATATATATTATAATATAATAAGATATATATAATATAATTATATATATATATAATATATTAATATATATATATAATATATAATAATATAATATATATATATATATATATATATATATATAATATATTATATATTAATATAATATAATATATATAAATATATATATAATATAAATAATATATTATATAATATTATATATATAATATATATAATATATACTAATACTATAGCGTCAGGGGGGGGCTGACTTGGACCACCTTAAGGCACTAAACTTGGTCCCCGACCTGTTCCCTAATCAATTTTTTGAATTTTTTTTTTTGTAACAAAAGTTAAAGTCGCATCATACACACAAAAAATAATAATGTAATTCTAATAATAAAAGTTTTATAAATTGAATTAATGCTGAGTCGCTGACCGTGAGGTGAATCGGACCACCATTGGGGGGTGACTCGGACCATCTGTTTAAATTCGTTTTTTACGTATAATTTTAATGAGTATAACTTTTAATTTTTTAATATTGCACAATAATGATTATATATAAATTTGTAATAATATAAGCAACAAACATGAAACGTTTCATAATAGTAAAGTGGTCCGATTCACCCTCTCCGCTCAAAAATTTTGACACTTTTTTCAATTCATATTTTATTAAAATTCATTATTTAAAAATTTTCACTTAATTAAATAAGTAACTTTTTATTATATTTAAATTAATTATACTAATAAAATAGTTCCATAATAATACGTAAAATACGGGGAAAAACAATGTGCGTCCAGCTCACCCTCCATTTCAATTTTTACGCGGGGTGATCGGACAAGTTAGCCCCGTTTTTTTGCCACTAATTCAGTTTGATCAAAAATTTACTTTGCCAGTTTAAAGCTACATACTCGAGTGTATCCACTGAAAAAATAATTAAAATCGATTCACAATTTTTCATTATAACGAAGTAAAAAAAACTCACATTTCAAAAGTGAAATCTATGAAGGACTATCTTGGTACCCTAATTTCGAACATTTTTAAATAATATAAAACTTTCTAGAATTAAGATGATCTAAAGAAAATTTCTATTCTTACCGCTTGAAATTTGAATGAGAAAGTAAATTTTTCTTCTTTTTTATTATTTTTTATTTTATTTAGAGTGACGAATCACCCCTCTAAAAAGAGCGAACCTGGTCACCCCGCCCACGCTATAATATATATATATTATATTATATATAATAAATATATATATATATATATATAATATATTATAATATATACTATATATATATAATAAGTATATATACTATATATAATTTTGGAAATTAAATTTGATATTTAATGTGAAATATCTTATAATCCTATATTTAAGATATTTGAGGTAAACCTTTATTAAATAATACTGTAGTATGTGGTACCACTGTATTGAATACCACACATATGCACTATTATATTTTAAAAGATGACTAGGCTATATAAAATAAATTCTTCCATTAAATTTTTTCTCAAGCAGATAAATAGTAAGTTTCCGTTCTTGGCCGACTTTCTAAAGCAAGCCAGAACCGGAACTATGGTCAAAAATCCAGCCGGACCGGAATCGTACACCGCTAGTAATAGATCCACCAAAATTTATTGGTTCAAACATCGTAATATACGAAATATTGAGTGGTTTTTTACCATAACAAAAAAACAGCTGGCTGTTTTTCGACATAACGCACTTATATATATTGGCAAACTCAAAGCTAATATAATGACTCATTTGTGTATACAAACGCACAAAAGGATTTGGAAACTGCATATAAATACGATATATATATATTAATTATATATATATATATATATATATATAATATATATATATATATATATATATATAATATATTATATAATTATAGCGTGGGCGGGGTGACCGGCCGGCTTTTTTAGAGGGTATTCGTCTCTAAATAAAATAAAAAAAAGAAAAAGAAAAAAAATTTCGCTCATTGTATGTCCATCGGTTATAGAATTTTGTTTAGATCATCTTTAAGTTTGGGATGTTTTTATATTTTTAAAAATATAATAAATTAGGGTACAAAATGCCCTTCAATGCTACTTATATTAAGTAAAAATTAAAATAAAAAATGAAATTTATATAAAAAAAATACAAATTCCAAAAAGTGTCAAAATTTTTGAGCGGAGAGGTGATCGACCACCTTATTTTATTTTATTTATGTTCATTATTGACATTTATACTATTACTAATTTTTAAATTGATAAACAGATATTATATTAAGTAAAATTAAAATATAAAATTAATTTATACGTAACAAGGCGAATTAAACAGAGCAATTCACCCCTCCAACAAGGTCGTCTGAATAGCTTTATTAAAAACTTTAATCAAAACTTTTATATTAGAATTACATTATTATTTTTTTGTGTGCTTATTACCTACTATATGGCCTTGAATTTCAGAAGAAGAAAAATTCTAAAAAGTGCATTAGGGGAAAGTCGGGAGACGAAGTTATACCTATATATAACTTTTTTTTATTATTAAAACCAAAACATAGAAAAATCTCAAATTATCACTCTTCTATATCAAAGAATACATTTTAAAATTCTTTAAGAATTGAACAATGAGTTCACCAGGAAATAATGAGGACATTATTGTAGGAATATCAAATGGAACTGAAAGTTTCACACTTATTTCTTGTAATAACTTCCTAAGTATTATCAGAAACACATGTTACAGTGACAATCCAACAGCACAAAAATTGCATGTAGGAGGAGGACTTTTATAAAAATAATGTAGAGTGTTATGGAGAATAACATTCAATCTCAATCTTGTTAATACTATCTGATTCAACCTTGATAGATTGTAATGTTTTTTGTTTTTTTTTAGAGCGGGACTCACCAACGAAGGGCAGGCCCTTCAGGCTACCATGAGCTCAAGGCAAGAGCACCCCCCTGCACGAGAGCCTGTGATACTCTCCTTGTAATAACTATTGCTCTAATCCTGGATCATATGGAGACCAATAAATTCTTCATAGTAGAGCATGGACGGGAGACCAGGGGGCATAAGAAAATTAAGAAGAAAGCATGCCATCTTGATATAAGAAAGCATTCTTTCAGCAATAGGGTTGTTAAATTTTGGAATGGTATGCCACAGGAGGTTGTTGAGTGTGACTCAGTTGCAACATTTAAGAAAGGGTTGGATGGGTATATGGATGGATTGGGTATCATATAGTAGGCTATATTTAGACCAAGCCAAATTGGCGGGTTTTTAGTTACAGTAGGCTAGTTATTAATGTTAGATTGCATGTGTGACCATAACTTAATTGTTAAGGTATGGGGATGGTTTGGGTATCGAATATAATTTTTTTTTTTAGACTAAGCCAAATTGGTGGATTTTTAGTTACAGTAATTTGACAACCCTAGGGTGCTTTGTGGATTTGCATGAGCATGTTTGCTTAGTGAGTTGACTGGGACAGTCTCGATTGGCCCATGTGGCTTCTTACTGTCTCTATATTTCTAATGTTCAGAGGTCTCACTTCAGAATTAAACTCCACAAAACTAATCAGCAATCACTATCAACAACTATCAACACAACTTCTTGTTTGGAAGCTTGTAGGACTAGGGAATAGAGATGCCGCAAGAGGACCGATATTTATCGATATTGATATTTTTTTCGAAAGTATCGATAAAATATCGATGATATTTTTCAGTCGATATATCGAGATATCGATATTTTATTCTCAGTATCGAATCAACGATATTTTTTTTTCACTTCAAGAAATTTTGAGCAGTATTCTTTTTTCATAAATAACATTTAAGCAAATGTGTGTGTTTTAGGCGCGCTTTGATGGATGGGGAATTTTTGTCTGACTCAGGAGGAGGAGGAGGGAAGGTCAGATGATCATACAAGAGAAGAAGTAGAGGCCTATAGGGGAAGAACATTTTCATG
>JABUQX010059129.1:0-17500 GCA_015478945.1 Trachelipus rathkii | reverse complement strand
TAAAGTGCACTACTTACATCTCACTAAAAAATTCCGGTATAACCTGAGGCTATGTTAGTGTAGCTAGGGTGACGCTTCTCATCAAGATCTAAAGTTATGAGACTTACCAGGCAATTAAGTGATATCATTATGATGCCGACTATGTTCGGCTTGATGAGTATATTCCAAGACGCTTGCACAGTAGATCTCTACGCAGAGAAAGTTACTACCATCTAAGTATGTTTACATTAACTAAACCCAATCCTTCTATTACATTCATTGTTGTCCATATTTCTCTTGTATTCATGTTGTATAAATGTTTAACTATATCTATCAAACATTCATCATATCATTGCTATTTGATTCTCTCCCTTCATTATCCAATATATATATATTAATATTTTATATATGTATATATAATATATATAATATATATATATATATATAATATATATATATATAATATATTAGTTGGATTAAAAAAACCGTTCGTTTTTTTAAAAAAAAACACCGTTTTTATTGAAAATAAAGCAAAGACAAATTTTCTTTGGTTTTGTTTTAATACTTATTATGTCAAATATATAAAGTCTTTTAGGTATTTATCATTAAAAATAACGTAAAATTACAATATGTTAAAAGAGGTTATACATATATATAAAGTAGAGTTTAGTAATTAATAAAGTTTTATTAGTCTCTCATTAGCATATAATTATTACATTTCACATTATATTATTATTAATTATTCATATTATTATTATTATTATTATTACTATTTATTATTATATATATATATTATATATATATATATATATAGATATATATATATATATATATATATATTTATATAATATATATATATATATATATTATATAAATATATTATTATTATATATATATCTTTTTACTTTTTCTCCCCACGACTGGTGGTAAGGTGTTATTAACAAGCATTCAAAAGAAAAGCAAGTAGAAGCAATATACCAAAAGTCGAAAAAGAAGCCCAGCCTTACTCTGTTCATTAAGTAAAAACTCGTCTCAGTCAGAAAATCCCCCTATAAGCTTCACGGACTGCGACGTACCCTCCATGTATGGTAAAATCTCAGTGTAAGGGTTCATCCTTGACCCAGGTGGGCCCCATACCCCCTCACAAACCCGCCATTCTCCTTATTAGCACCTTTATTCTCGGCCTCGCCAAACTCACATTTTCTCTCCTTCAGACATTCCTTTACTGACTCAAATCCACTTTTTCTTCTATCCCCCAGCCTGTCGATTCCACCAACTCGCCACTAACATCTGCTTAAAAAACCGACTATCATTCATCCTTTCCGAATGACCAAACCATCTCAACAATACTTTCATTTATCTCTCGTTTACCCTTTCTTCACACCACACACTCTCTAATATGTTCATTCCTCATTTATCAATTCTCTCACACCTAATAACAGTCCCCTAAGATTGTCATCTGAACACAATGTATTTTAATCTATACTTCTTATTCCATGACCATAGTCTCACTACTATACAACTAACACAGGAACAAATACCGTCATGGTAACCTACGCCACTAAAACTAGTCCCTTTACATTCACCACGATTTTAATTGCACCGCCACCTTCCTGCATTCACACTTTCCTACTAAACTCTGCATCATCCTTCCCTTCTCATCCAACATATACCCTAAATATTTAACCTACACTTGTCCAGCTGCTCACCATTCTAACCATAACTTCACACTGTAGACTGTCCTCACTCAACCATAAACTAACTCTTATCTACGTTTACTTTCCAAACCCCTCCTTTTAAACACCCTAAATTCTCTCTACCAATCCCTCTCAAACTCTTCAGATTCGCCACACAAACCAAATCATTCCGACATATAATAGTAGGCACGCCTCCACGCAATCTCCAATCATTCTACACCAGTTTCCGTCACGCCCACTTAAATTCTTCAAACCCATGCCATATAATAATTGAGATAACAAGAACATAACCACAACCCTCGCCTCACATCCGCCTCATTAATACTAAACCAATCACTTTGACACCATTTATTCTTACACACGCCTACTACATTATCGTCATACATATCTTTGATCCATTCAGAAGCCTATCACTAACAACTATATATCACTACCACCTGCCATTAACCCTTTTTTTTTTAATATACCCTGTTGCAATCCATAAACCTAAATACAATTTATTCTTCCTCTCTCATTTTTTCTATCATTTTTCAATGTAAAGATTTGTCCACACATCCTCTATACTACCTAAACGCACCTTGTTCTCACCAATCAGTCTTTCAGTCTCTCGACGCACTCTTTCAAACCAAAATACCAGCACTTATCTTCCCTACAACACTCAATAAAACTAAATACCTATCAATTTCTTACATTCCCATCTCCCTTACCCTCAAATAAGGGTACTACATACTGCTCTCCTCCAAATCCCTCGAAACTATACCTCCATAAACGCTTTATTACACAACTTCAAGGTCCAATCAATCACCAATCTTGCCTATTCTTGATCATTTCACAGTATTTCATCTTATACCTGCAGATTTTAACCATTCTTCAACTTCTCAATTCTACCCATTTCTCCTCTTGCTAACCTCATTCAAAATACCATTACCTTTTTACCATCAAACCCACACACATCATATCACCTCATCATTTATGCCAATATTATACAAATTTTCAAATGTTCTTTCCACACTCCAATCACATTCATTTCATCAGTACAAAACACCAATCCCTATTCATTTTCTAAGCAGTTCCCCTTATTCCTAATTCTTACCTTTCGCGCTTCCTTCGAAAAGCTTCCTATTCCTTGTATGTCCCCATTCATCTCCTATCCAAACATTTCATTTACCTCTCTTTCTCTTACGTATGCATCTATAGCATTCCTTTTTTTCTCCTTATTTAATTCCAGCATCTTTCTTTTGAAACTTCATCATTGCTTTTAGTTTCAACCACATTTTTTTACTTTTAACGCTTGCATACACTCTTCATTCCACTACTCACTGTTATCAGTCTTACTTCCTACTTTGACACCCACATACTCTTTTGCACTGCTAACAATTGATTCTGTATTTGCTTCCAGACTTTATTATCAGTTCAACTTGTTCACATAACTGATTACTCGAGCGTTCTATACATACTTATGCTATTACCTTGATTCACTAAATTCTCACTCTTAATTTACCCACTTCCTTCCTTATCATCTTCCTTCCATCCAAGTCCCCACTAACCTTAATTTTACATAGAACACATAATGATCCGATAATCCATTCCTAAACCTTAACTGATTTAACATTGAATACATACTCAACATCTCCTCTTCACCAACACAAAAGTCAATCATACTTTTCACTTTTATACCATTCTCTACCTACACCAACTCTAGATACTTATGGATACTCTTTGTTTAAAGAAAGTATTACACACATACCTCTCTCTCATCCACAGAAATCAATCACCTTCCTCCATTCTCTTTTTTTCCTGACACCACAAACCACCTGTTAAACCATCCTTTTTTTGATCATAATATATATATTATTTATATATATATTAATATATATATATTTATATATATATATATATATAATATATATATATATTATATATATATATATAATATATATATACACCGGTATATATAAATCCATATTCAATAGTCAATATTTAGCCTAGAAGGGTATAGTAATACTTGTATAATTTAAACATTCTTAAAATATACATAAAAGACTAATTTTAAAACAATAAACAAAAAATTTGTTTTTTAAAAAACCGTTTTTTTTAAAAAAAAGAACAAATTAAAAAAAAATCATTTTTTCACAACTCTTATTTATATAATATATATAGCATATATATTAATATTATATAATATATATATATAATATATTATATATAAATATATATATATATATATATATATATATATATATATATATATATATATAGATATATATATAATATTATATATATATATAATATATATATATATAATATATATTACTATATATATAAATATATCCAATAATTGTGATAGACCTCTTGAAAACATAAAAATATAAAATTTACAAATATGTTTATTACACACAATATCTCACAAAATGCGATGTGATATGCAAAAACCAATTACATTTTTGGAATCAGCATATCAATAAGCAATTGCGAAACCCCGTCCAAGAAATTTCATGTTTACCAGTGTTATATACAAAAGTAATAAAATAAAAAGATAAATAACTAATTATTTCCCTATAGCAAACAATTCACATATTAAAATACATGAAATGAAAATTGAAAGTGCGTAGTTAAAATTTTAAACTAAACTTCATTTGAATAAGCTCTAAGGTTTAAAATGCAGAACATTAGCAGTTTCCATTTTTCAGGACAATCCCTATTTGTTGGCTTCATAATATTTCTACCTAGTCTAAATACTTCTATCACTTTCGACTGATGACGGTGGAACTGAAAGATATTTTATTGCTAGTTTTTCAAATTCATAAAATTATTTCCAGTGTTTTTCCCACCAATTGAAGGAAATATTGTCTTCACTGTCAAAGTAGGCGCAACTTATATATTTATTCTATTTCTTGATGAAATTCCGTATTTAGCCTTTTACTTTTATGTACAATAATCACATCTGTCAGAAGAATGGACTTTACTCATTTTCACTCCACTTCGTTCTGTATGACGATTGATGCCACATTCTTAAAAACATCCATTAAAGAAGTGAAAATGAACCATTCAGCTTCACTCCACTAGTGAAATCATCAGTCAGCAAAAAGTCAGGAGCTAAAATCTTTGGCTTCTGCTCTCCTGGGGCTATGATGTTTGCAAGATTCAACTACTCTTGATTTTCAGGTGAAAAATTATTTCTTTACATAACGGAAGAAAGTAGCTACACACAAAAATTTATCACATAGAAACTTAGAAATCTTTTTTCTACTGATTTCTTAAGCTCATCAACGAGTGTAATTATTCCACGGAAGCTTTTGCTTTTAATTGCCTTATTAAAAAATACATTTTATTGCTAAAAATGAGGATCACTGGGCGACTGTTACTTCACGTTTAATGCATTGTTTTAGTGATGTTGTCAAATGTCTCAAGTAAATGGAATAATTTTTGCCAACTGAAAACAGTTAACATTTTCTGATTGCATTCAGCGGTATATCGATAAGGGAACTTTTTGTTCAAACAATCTTTTAAAGCATATCATAAGTTTCCAGCGTGTAGAAACGTCTTCAATTAATTTATGCTGTTTGACATTCAAGCTGCATCTATAAAGTTTTAATTAAGCTTTGCAGCTGCCGTTGCTGAATGGTTAAAATGAGAGAATATGCTTCTGCAAGTAATAAAATATCTTACAGATTTCTGACATAATATTGAATCGTGATTGCATAGTTGCAACATGTGAATTAAACATGAAATTGATAGCACACTCTCCCTCATACCAGCTACCATGTTTGGTCATTTATCCCGTATCACTTAAATGAATTCTATTTTTTGAATATTGAAAAATGTCAGGCCCTTATAGATCTGACAAATGACAAAGATTTTCGACATATTGGCTACAAAATTTGCTATATCTTTTTATTTTTTCTTTTTCTTGAATAATCTAAGGATTCAGTATCAATTTTAAACTTGAAATAACTTTCCCTTATTTTGACGTAATTTATGCTTATAAAGCTCAATATTCGCTCCGAATAGTTCGCAAAAGCGTAATACCGATATTCGTGTATTTTGCCGAATAGGCCGTATCCGAACCTTACCGTATTCGCACATCCCTAATATATATATATAATATATATATATTTATATTATAATATATATAATGATATATATATATATATTATATATATATAATATATATATATATAGATATAATATATATACAGTATATATATAGTACGTATACTTAACAAAACTTATCATAACCTTACTGATATTTCGATGGAAAAAAAAGTTAATACTGAACCTGAAAAAGATGGTATATTATTGAGTCAAACAATTCTAAAAATATTTGAATATTTTTAAAATCAATGATCTTTTGATTTCCTAGAAGAACGTTCTATATATTTGTTAAAAAAATTAGATTTTACGGTTTGAAAAGACAGTAAAGTTTCATGATTTGCGAAGTAGACACACTTTATGTATATATTAACAAACTTATCACTAACCTAAACTTAAAGGGTCTAAAATGAATTTAAACAGAATTTTTTTTGGTAGATGATTACATTTTATATATTACATGAGAGAGAGTAAAAGTATTTAAAACACGTGGGTGTCAAGCCTCTCTCATTATAGGTTGGGCGGGGTACCTGGCCCCCTTTTTTACAGGGTATTCATGTACCACTCTAAATAAAAAAGTAAAAAAAATTTTTTCCGCTCATTTAATAGCACCACTTATCATACAGTTATTTTGATATGGTTGAAAAAGAATTTATATTTTTAAAAAAATATAATTAAATGTAGGTAGTAAATGCCTCAAAAGAATTCACTTAAAAATTGGAGGTTTAGGCCTCTCAAAAGAAATTTGAATCTGAGTGTTGATTCAGGCTATACACTCGACAGATATATTAGCTTTTAAATGCAAAGTAAATTTTGTTCCAAACAGTTACTATGCTATAGCAAACGGCCAATTTTGTGTGGGTTACCTCCATTGTAAAAATTATGATGGTGAAATGACCCACAAGGTTTTGGATTTTAGGTATTATTATTGACATTTTAATTACATATAAAATCTTTTTAACTGTAATAAATAGTTACCCTTAAATTAAGTAAAATTAACTAAAAAATGAAATTTGTATAAAAAAATCACGAATTCCAAAAAAGTTCAAATTTGTGACGGGAGTTGAATCGGACCCACTCACAATTTTATTCTTATTTATGTAATCATTCATTGACATTTTTATTACTTATACTAATTTTAATAATGATTAACAATTATTATATTAAGTAAAAAATTAAATATAAAATGGAATATATACATTAAAAGAGGAATTTAACAGCATGGCCGATTCACCCCTCAAATGTGGTCCATTCACCCTCCAAGGGGAGGCGAATGAGCTTATTTAAAACTTTATTAAATCCTGACCTTAGTAAATTACATTATTATTTTTTTGTTGCTTCATGACCTACTATAGGGCCTGAATTTCAGAAAAAAAAAAAATTCCAAAAAGCGTATTGAAAGTCGGGAGACGAAGTTATACCTAAAGTAGTCCAAGTCACCCCGCCTGACACTATAAATGTAATCAATCTAACAAAAAAAAATTTGGTTTAAATCATTTTCAGGAGGTAAAAGTTATATATATATATTTTGTTAATTATACACAGTAAATCTGTGTCAATTACTTAACAAAAACTCATCATAACCTTTTCTATTTTTAAACAAATTTAATTTTTTATTAACACTTTGGCAATATTGCTTATATCAGAATATCAAATATCAATTTGGTAATAGCTAGTGCAGAGGTGTCAACTATTATAAAAAATCAAGATATATCTAAAAATTTAAAATAATGATAAAATAATGAAAACGAAAATCTGTCCACTCCTTTAGAAAAAAGTAAGCCTCAAAGTTAGTTAAAAATTCCCATTGAACTTGTTCATTTCTGATCTATCTAAGGTCTAAGTCTATTTCAGGCCTCTAGTTTTCAGTTATGATAAGTTTGTTAGTTTACCAGAGAAACTATGTATACTAACAAATCATTCTGAATCTTATCATAGGATGGCCCTAAAACGACACGAGGCCCACATTTTTTTTATAAGAAAGCTATGGGGAAAATTTTAAATTTTGAGGACTGTACTTTTTTCCTAGACCTAAAATCATTCTTCGTTGTCAAGCTTCATTATTATTTTTTAGAGATATCCTATGATTTTAAAAAAGAAAAAAAAAAGATATTATATAGAATCCTATATGATTTTTAATAACTTTGAAGACTGTAACTTTTTTTATAAAGAGAGCCGATTATATCGTTTTCGAACATTCGTCATGGAATAATAGTATTTTTAAGAGCGTCTCTCGTGATTTTTATAATATCGGAGGGTGTACACGGCCCTCCTCGCGCGTGACTTGTCATCTGCGTTGTTTCTCAGTAACTGTCTAAACGTACACGGAAAAAGATAACTCTACTCTGAACCGATTAATTGTGACCAACATGATTGGCTTATAGATAATAAAATGTACACAGCACTCTGTATATGTAGCAGCGCGGGTATTCAGTGACACCACACTATCAAACAGCCATTACGTAGATATTTTTTAAAAGATTTAACTGTACTTATGTCACCATACAGTGGGACTATTTAGGAGAAATGTAGTGGGTAATCAACCTACCCTTCCGCCGCCCTGGGTAGCCGGAGGTTTTGCAGAGCATGTTAAGGTAAGGCAGGAGTATGTCGTTCTATCTTATCTCTAGTTGATGGGGGCAGCTTCGATAGGCCCATGTAGGTTTTTACTCTCTATACTTTCAAATGTTCCATATCCCGGGATACTGTTTCCTTCCCATTAGCTCTTCATTAGGGAAAACAACCATCGCTATTATCTCGAGTTTATCGTGCACTGAACCAACTAATGCAAAAGCAGTTGGCCACAATCTGATGAGGCCTGGGCTATTAAGCAAGCCTGACCTAGTTTTAAGTTCATAGGGGTATAGTTAGGAAACGTAAAAATTAAAAAAAAATAATAAAAATTAAAAAAATATATAAAAAAAAAACTAATTATTACAGATAAAGTATCACATCACAAATAATACCCCGCACACAATAACAAATGCCCATAGTCTTTTTACAACAATATGAGTTTCGACCTGTGTTGCCAATTTTTAACACGATATTTATCAAGATCGCAGTAAAAAATGCTGGAAATGTATGTGAAAAATGGAATAAAAAGTAAAAAATTCGAAGGTTTTACATTAATAAATATTTTGCAATGAAAACATTTATGGTATGATTCTTCCATTTGTATGAATATCAGAATTTTTTTCAATATTACTTACTGGTTCAATATTTGCATCCTTATGTTGACAACCTTAAATTCCCAAAGTTCCAAGTAAGTTTAAGACTGAGTGAGTTAGGTAAAGGATATTTTTCACAAAAATTTGTCTTAGCTTTAAAAGCCATATAGCCACAACTGATGCATTTGATAATGGGAAATTGCATTTTGTTCTTCAACTTACTTTTTACAATATTCAAGTTGCTATATAATTTTTTAACTTCCATTTGAATCAGGGATGGCATTTTGTATTTTTTTGATTTTTTAAAAAAATCAATTTGTGATTTTTATTTTATTGTTTTATGTTTGATTCGTAACGTGCAAAACAATTATATTTGCAAGTTACAACTCGGCACAATTTTGAACATGTTTGAGTGGGAACGCGGTGGAACGGGCGTATCCCACACGGTTTTCCAAGTAAAAAAAAAAAAAAAAAAAAAAAAAAAAAAAAAAAAAAAAAATTATTGCTGAATATTGATTTGGTATAAAATGATTGATGTAAAGAATAAAACAATACTTTACAAACATTTGTGTAAACTGATTGACTGTTGAATGGATTATAAAATAATAATATCTCCAAACTAGAACAGACGACATCGAGCACGTATCACCCTAATGTTATCAGTTGTGAATGTCCCAAATATCCGTACATGGAATCCAGAGCATTACGTCAGAACATACTGATGATACTAGAACTCGACGAGCTAAACATGAAACCCGACAAAGAAGAAGACGCAGTTCTTATGTATATTTGTAACGTATTATATTCTAGATGTTATCTCCTGTGATTTATGCAATAGTATTTATATAAATGACGTTGGCCGGAGGTTAGTTTAACCACATTAGAATAGATTGAAATATAAGTGTAACTATTTTATGAATTAGGTGCTGTAAATATAATAAAGTAATAAGTAAATATATAAAAATAAGTAATTTTATCATTAATACATAAAATTATCCATATTATTAATAAATTCCTGAAGACTCAGCGTTATTCAGCGAGCTCATATACATTCTATGCTCTTAGCTATCGTAGGGCATTCTAGGAAATTATGTAAATTCGACTTTCCTATAAATTTGACAAAATATATTAGCGTTCCGGGCCGTTCCCACACTGGAAAATTTGCCACTACACCACTGGTTACGAATCTGAAAAAATAGAAAACAATAAAAAAAATCAAAAAAATCAACAAATTGATTTTTTTAGAAAAAATCAAAAAATCACTAAAAATGCCATCCCTGATTTTAATATAAATCTTTTTCATAAAATTAGATTGTTGTTATATTAAAGATTATTCATACTTTCTTATCCTTCCCTCCTGTTCAGCCGCAGAAAACCAATCTGTCGATTGGAATTACTTTTCCCTTTAATTACAGAAAAACTTATGATTGTCACTTTGGATTGGCAGCAGGTTGGGATTTTTTTGATATTTTTAGAAAAAAATCATTTTTTGAATTTTTTCTTTATTCTATTTTTTGATTGATTAATTGATTGATTATTTTTTATTTTTTCAGTCTAGAAAAAAGAGACTATTATATATATATATTTATATAAAATTACAAATATATTGATAAAAAAACATATATATAATTTTATTTATATATAAAGTATTAAATATTTGTATGTTATATATACTATATATATATATGTGTTCTATTTTTATATTTATATATTATAATATATATATTATATTTATAGTTATATAATATATATTATATATAAATTAATTTTTTTGTTCTGAAGTTAATTGTAAATAAATTATAATGAAATAATGATTTAAAATTTATTTTTGATACCTATAATATTAAGTTAAAGTAGCCCGTATCTCTTACAACCACATATGAATAATGAATACACATTGAATTAAAATTGAATTTACTAGAAACTTAACCCTATATTACATATGCGTGTTTATACATCGAGATTCGCTGTTACTTATTGAACAATAATTAAACAAGACTATGAAACATTAAGCAAAATATGCCATGTTGCCAAGAATTCTTTCTACTGGCAAAGTAGCCAAAACAAATTATATAATATAATCTTTTAATAAATAAACAATATTATTCAACACTTCTCCCTTATGTTTATTCTGCAACGTTGGTTAGTCCATTCCAATTTTTCCGTTTCAGCATCATTAACCTTGGTTGATGTAAAGGCTTTGTGAGTCATCGCAAAGTTGATTCTCAACTGCTATCTTGAGTTACTATCTATGTCATCACTTTGACCTTTTTCTCTAATGAAGGATAAGGCCTAACTTTTATATGCTATGTCCTTTGGTGAAAATTCTGGATTCTTACTGGTTAATAGCTGCTTCATTTCAATCCAAAGAGATATTTCTTGAAGACTTCTAATTCTTCAAAGTTGATAACCACACAATTTCTTTGTTCTTCACTTGCTGCATAATTTCAGCTTCTGTTGTTGAATAGCAACTGAACTGCTTTGACTTACTCCATAAATTGCTCCTCCGCTATAAACAACAATTCCAGGTTGGTGGGAATGCACCTGTTCTTAGTCACCAGATAATCTGCATCACTTACCTTCCAGATATCTTGTTCAGATCCATTATATAATCATAACCCTTCTCCTTGTGTACCCTTTCAACGGTATCTGAACACTCTATTTAACTTTGTAAACTCTTCTATTGATGGATTTTTACACGTCTGGCAAAGCATAATTACAGCAAGCAATATCTGTCTTGTCTAGCTTACAGTGAATAAGAGCTCCTATGCTGACTCGTAAGGGAAACTTCCCTGCTTCAAGTCAATGTGTCACATATCCTTTAAAAGGTGTTGACACTGCATTGCAATTTTTCATACCAAATTCCTTTAGTATTCTTTTAGTATAAACAGACCTGACTAATTTTTCTTAACATCATTCTTATCAATTTCAATTCCAAAAATATTGCAGATTTATATTCTTTGAATTCCATTTTAAATTCTTCTAAAAATTTCTCAATTGCTTACTTTTGATGCACTAAGTCCATCATTCAACATATATGCAGATATTGTTATGTCATTCTGTTTCTTATGTAAAACAAATCAGCTTCTTTTACCAAAATAATTTTGAAGAAGTTTCCAAGTCTTTCATTCCAGCATCTTGTTGCTTCTTAACCATAAAACTGCGGTTTAATTTGCATACTTTTGTCATGATCCCATCTCAAAACCTTTTGGGTTGTTTATCATATCTATTTTCTTCTGAAAATGTCGCATAAAATCTGTAAACATCAAATGCTATAAGACATATTTCTTTAGTGACCACTTATTAAGTCCTTACATACTTTATTTGCTACTGACTGTATATGTTTGCTCAAAATTTCAATTCCTTATGTTGACTTTACCCTTTGCACTATCTTGCTTAATTTGTCAACTCGTACCATCTGAATTTCATTTATAATTTTATAAATCCATTGTTTTTCAATTGGTTTTCTTCCTGGTGGTAATTCAACTTAGGTTTGTTTATTTTCAATAATTTCATTTCATTTTTCATTAGTAATTAACCCATTTTTTATGCTCTACTCTGCATGCGCTTCATTTATAATTCTTCAGTTCTCCATCAATCTTCTATATAATAATACTGTAGTCATCAAACCATGATGGCTTCTTTAATTAACTCATCTGTCTCTTACAATTGCTTTTAGTTGCTTACTATTTCTATCTTGTCTCATCTCATTCTGAATCAATTTCTATTTCTGTAATTATTCTCTTATCGTATCAGATCCTGTTCCCTGTATTCAGATTCTGTTTCAGTATCGATTCTGTTTCTGTATTGTGAGTTAATCTAATTATAATTACCTGTCCATCAGTTCTGCTATCTTCTTATTATATAGTTATTTTTATCTTCTTTTCTCATGTCTATTACTCATCTGATATAGAAGTGAAAGCTTCTCTCTGCTCACAACTTACCAATCTCCTGCATCATAACCACAAAAAACTTATTTGCCTTGATCAATTTCGTACTTCATCTCCATCAATAACAATTCAACCACCTGATCTTGCTTTTTGGGGGGTCTACTCTCTTCTTCTATCTGGGAATCCACCCACTGCAGCTTTCCGATTACACGTCAGATGGGCTTGAATCTGGGCTTCTTCATACCAGACTTTCAAAAGCGTTATTCCCATCAACTGCTGATTATCCAGTTCTATTTATTATACCCATATGCTGCTTGAATTTAATTCTTGCCAACACTTCTTGGAAATTACTTATTGTAACATAATTAGATCTGGCCGCTATCAATAACGTTCGATTTTTATCTACTCTATATCCAATATTTATAAAATTTACATACCTTTGTCTTACACCATATTTATGTAAAAGCTTTTAACTAACTTATTATTAAATTCTAAAGCCATTATCACTTAAAAATTCTCTGATTGGATGTCCTTGTACTTTTGCTTTTTCAAGTACTTGCTAAAAATTTTTACAACTTCTGATTTTTCTTTAATAAAATATGCAAATTTCTTTTTTGAGAAACCATCTTTGAAACATACAAAATATTTTATAACCAGAGTTTGATAATACTTGAAATGGTCCACAAACATCTGCAAATAGCAATTCTCCTTGCTTAGTACTATTTAGTCTTTTTCCAAAATTCTGACGATGCATTTTCCATTTATACATCCTGTACAATTTCTGTTAAGGGGAGTTTCGATTTTTAGTTCTCTTTTGATCAGATTTCTTATGTGTCTTCTATTCCTGATGTCCATTCTATTCATACTATAACTTCAATAATCCTTCTCAATTGCATTATTTCTGGGTAAATGGTGAATTTCACTTTCATTCAACTTTTGAATAGGCCCTTCCTTAGTTTACAAGCCATTAAATAGGCTTTTTGTCACCATAAACTACATACACTTTTCAAGATATAATTCACTATTTTGGAGCTTATCATGAGCTGCCAATACTGAAAATAAATTTTCTTAATATAGAACATACCAAATATTCAAAATAATGAGATATTTTTCATCTAACAAACTGATCTATCAAATTTTCCATATCCTTAACACAATTTTTCCTGCCATTGCTGATTTACCTTGCTCGATGCTCAAATTACAATTAAAAGTTTTAAATAAACTTTTCACATTTGTTATATGTATTTTACCCCATTAATCAAATACCAATATTTTATCTTATCATTTTCTTCGCGAAATAAAACTGTTCATCACGTAAACCATAAAAGTATTAACTTCTGTTTTAGCTTTTGAATTTTCTTATTTTCAAAATTTGAGCATAAAGAATACACTTTTTCTTTCTGGTCTACCATTTGCAATCCATTTTCTGCAATATTTGATCCAGTGACCTTTTAAAATGCAGTAATTACAAGGAATTTTGATCTTTGCATTAATTCTATTCTCTGTAAGTTTCCTTACATAAAATGACCTATTTAAGTGACTTAACCTTTGATGCCAACTTATTTGCTTCTGTGCAAAGCCAAGTTACCAAACTTTATATCTATACTTCTTTCTTTTCTATTACTAAGAATCATGAGCCATGTAGTTTGAAATCTGTAAATTTTTGAGCTTAAGAATTATATTTCAAAATCTTACATCATGCCTGAAGTTGATAAAAATTACCTTATTTCTCCTTGAAAATTTTGACAATTCTTCCTTAAGCGATTATACCCAGATCTGCTTATTGAGATAAAATTCCACCATGTTAATTTCTCATTTTTTCCATTTGGTAAGAAAAAACTGTGAACAAACATCGTAAACTTTTTCTTCAACTCTGCAAAAAATTGTGTAGTTCCTTCCATACTTCATCTGCCTTCAAAAGATTCCTTATTTGACTTCTAATACTTTGGCTTGAAGTTGAAACCAACAAAAACATTACATCTGATTGAGTTTTGTTGAATTTGTCTAATTTCTTTTTTGTATGCATTTTCTCTTCAACTGTTGCGTGGTACTGCTTCTTGTGACCTTTTCAATTACCTTGATTGCTCTATTGCTCTGGTATACCACTTACATGCATAAATGCTTCCAATCTTACCCGTTTACCTTACCTTTAGTGGAATCAATTTTCTGCATTGAGAAATCCACTGATTAACTATAATTAATAGCTTTCTAATCTAATTCTATATTCAGAGTTATCTAGCCCTATATCTTATGCATTTATTAGGTTTTATCTAGGCATATTTCCTAATTCTTTAGAGTGGCTCCTAGCCTACTTTCATTTTCTGGTTTCACATTTCAAATATAGAGCTTGTTACAAACGCATCTCAGCTACCATGTTAAAGTAAATTGTATCTACTTCAACTGGTAACAACCTACATATGAATAATGAAACAAATTGAAAAATGGATATTTACTAGAAGCTTAACCCTATATTACAAATCGTGTTTATACATCGACGGATTCCACCTGTTACTGTATTGACAATAATAAAAACTATAAAACATTAGCAAAATATCCATGGTTGCCAGAATTCTTTTACTGCAAAGTAGCAAAAACAAATCTATATAAATAAATTTTTCTAGAATAACCAATATAGTATTCCACAATATATATAATATATAAATATATATATTATTATATATGATATAATATTATATATATATATAGATATAATATATATATATATTATTAATATATTATATATATATATGATATATCAAAGAACAGTCTAATGAAGACGCAGAATCCATCTAAGAGGTCCCATTCAACCCATAAAAATTAAAAATTAAGAATAATTATTAATAATAATAAGTAATTAATGAATATAGTATAATAAGAAACAGCCGCATCGGACCTTACCTAAACTGTCAGTCACCTAACAATAATTACAGAATTAATTAAATATAATTATGCATTGACCCCTCTAGAGTCCCAGTCAATCCATTATAATTAATTAAATAAGAATAATAATTCATAAGCCAGATGGGCCTATCAACGTGTCCCAGTCACTATAATAATTAAAATAAGAATAATAAGAAGAAGCTGCATGAACCCCTTAGAATGTCCCAGTTAACCCATAAAATATAAAAAACAATACTTAAGAAGCCGCAATGTCCTATTTAGGACTGTCCCGCTTCAACCAATAAAAAATTAATCAAAACGCATGGGCCACTCTGAATGTCCCAATTCTAACCATAATAAATTAATATTAAGAATAATAACTTAGGAAACTATGACCTATCTAGACTGTCCCAGATCAACCATAATAATAATATTAGAAAATAATAATTAAGAAGCCGCATTGACCCGTCTAGAATGTCCCAGTCATATACTAATAATAAGAATAATACTAAGAAGCGCATGGTCCTTTTTAGACTTGTCCCATCGCAATTAAAAAAAAATTAAGAAGCCGCCATTGGCCCCTTCAGAATGTCCAGTCAACCATAATAAGTAATAATAGAATAAACTTACAGAAGCAGCATGGCCTATCTAGACTGTCCCAATAAATAAATAAAATTACATAATTAAAATAATAATTAGAAAGCATCGAACGTAATATTTATGGCCCAACAACTCAAAAGTAAATAAGATAACACTTAAGAAGCCGCATGTCCTTTTCTAGACTTCCCAGACCAATAAAATTAATATTATGAGAGGCCGCATTGTCTCCTCTAGAATTTCCCAGTTCACCCATAAAAATTTAGAATTAAGAATAATTTTTAATAATTATAATGTATTAATGAATAGAATTTATAGATAAGAAAGCCAATTGGCCTATCTAGACAGTCCAGTCAACAACAAAAAATTAATAAATAAGAAAAGTAATTCAGAAGCCGTATTGGCCTATCTAGACTGTCCCATCAACCAATAACATTAATAATTAAGAATAAATTATTCTTAATTATAATTATTATGGTTGACTGGGACAGTCAGCATAGCCCATGCGGCTTGCTAATTATTATTCTTATTTAATTACATATTATATATGGATGGACGACATCATAGAGGCCAATGCGACTTTTCTAATTAATTATTCTTAAATATTTAATTATTTGGTTGACCTGGACAGCTGTAGTAATAAAATTTAATTGTTAGTTTTCAATGATTAGGTAATACATTAATTATTATATAATTATAATTGTTTAGTTTAATATATTAAAAGCTCTAACTGGGAATTCTACAGGAGCTAATGGAGCTTCTCATTATTAATTTTTATTGGTCGACGAAAAAAGGACCATGCGGCTTCTTAATATTATTCTTATTCTATAATGAGTTGACTGGACATTCTAGAGTGACGTGGCTTATTATTATTTTTAATTACTTATAATTATTATTGGATTGACTGACAGGTTATTATTATTGTTTTTCTTGTTATTATTCTATTTCTTATATTATTTTGGGGTGACTAGACTTTAGAAGCGCAATGCTTTCCTTATATTATTCAATTTTTATTGTTCACTGCAGCTCTAAAAAGAGCCATGCGGCTTCTTAAGTAATTTATATATTATTTATTATGGATTGACTGTGACATTCTAGAGGGTCATACTCCCAAAAATTATTCTGATAATAATTAAAAGCTGCATTAACCTCTCTAAATGTCCCAGTCAACCTATAATATATAAGAAGAATACAATAG
>JABUQX010059128.1:35000-40902 GCA_015478945.1 Trachelipus rathkii | reverse complement strand
TGAGAGCCTTCACCACCTCTTGCCTCCAAAACCTCGAGAGTAACTGAGGGGGTTCTCAAACATGCAAAGTCCAAGCCGTTTCCACTAATATAGAGGTATATATATATATATATATAGTATATATTAATAGATATATATATTAATTATAGAGAAGTAAAATAATATGAACTATAGTAATATATATATAGTAGGTATATATATATATATAATATATAATTAATATATAGTTATATATATATACTAGTATATATGATAATATTAATTATAAGTATATATATATAGTTATATATATATATATAGTATATATATAATATTAATATAGATAGTATATATATATATGATTATATATGATAATTAGGTACTAATATATATATATATTATATAATAATATATATATATAATTAGTATGATATCAGGTGATGGCAGGAGAATTCAGGTTTTTTGGCGACGCATCCGGCGGATTGCGGGATGACGGATTGCGGATGCGGATGTTTGAATTTTAACATCCCGCAGATTGCGGATGTTTGGTAGTAGTATATTTAGTATATATAATATTAATATTGTAGTATAGTATATATATATAGGTATATATATCATCATCATCTTAAGGATAAGTATATTAAGTATATATATATATATATTATATTATATATATTATATATATATATGTGAATATATAGTATTATATATTTATAATATAGTATGCCTAATATATTCGAGTTAGCCTACAATTTATTTATTCAATAGAATTGTTACCTATATATAAAGGATCCTCTCGACCTTAATGAAAGAGTTTTACAATGGTGATATATACCTTTGTGTGCAACTAGTAAATGTGTAGAAATTCAAAATATGGAAGTTATGTGGAATGAGTACATCAATTCTTCTGCCTTTCCATAGCACTGGGGAACTGCAGCCCCCCCAAAAATTTCGGAGTAAGGAGCTACAGACGAGGCCTAAGGAACAGCGATATTGTTAGTTTCCCATTAGTAACTCTCTCGTCTCTCTCTCTCTCTTCGGTCTCCAGCTCTCTCGTCTCATCTCTTCTCATCTCTCACTCTCTATCTCTCGTCCTGCTCGGTCGTTCATCTCTTCTATCTGTATCTGCTCTCTGGCTCGTTCTGCACATATATAGTTAGTATATATAGTAGTATATATATTAATTAATATTAATAATATGTATATATAGTATATATATATAGTATACAAATAATTATATAGGACTATATATATATTATGATATATATATATTATTATATATAACTTACGTATTCAGTATATATTATGAGTAAGTAATAGTATTATAACTCTATAAGATAATTCAGGTATATTAAATGATTTGCTAGAAGTAGATTTAGCTTGTATACTATATATATTAGTCATAAATAGATATTATAGTATATTATAGGCCATATATATAGTATATTATATTATATGTAATATAGTACGGTTTATGTTTATTATGTTAGTATGAAAGTATATTATAGTATATAGTATAGTATATAAATATATATATGAATATATCAATATAGCTTATGATAGCTAGCTAGATTATAGTATATAGTATATACTGGTATATATATATATATATATATTATATAGTATATTATAAATATATTAATTATAGCTATTATTATATATGTATAATACCTATATATATAGAGAGTATATACTAAGGATCAATTATAGTAGGTATATTATGATCAACGATAGTGGATCTCATTTACGCATTATATATTAATAAATTTAATATTATAATATATTTTTATATATGATATTTTTTAAAAATATAATGATACGTGGTCTATATATATATTATATTACAATATAGTAGTATGTAAGGTGTTAGAGTATAAAGTCAAAAGTTCGAGGTAGGAACTAGTTATGTAATGGATAATTTAGAGTGGCTAGGGCATAGGTTTATTAAGAACAATAATTGGAGGTGGGGAGATGAGGAGTAATGTTATAGGCATAAAAGTGATTAGTGAACGATGAGTAAGACGCTGAATAGAGTATATTGTATAAGAGTGAGAGAATAGGGAGAAGTATCGTAGTTAACCGGAGTGTAGGTATGGCTATATATTAGGTCCTTGTATAATGGGTCGATGCACGCGAGGTTAATATTTTGGATTAGTATTGAGATAACGGAGGAATGAATATTATAGACGATAATTAGGAAAAGATTAGAAAGAGCAGATTTTGATTCGTTACCCTACAAGAATAATGAGCCTATTGAGTAGCTGTAACTGTACGAATATTAACTTAATGAGGTAATACACTGGTCGAGTACCAGTGAGCACGAGAGATGTTGGATACACCGGTGGAAGTAGGAAGTCACTAGATAACTGATGTAGAGGAGTAGATATCACACAAAGAAAGTGAATTGTAGTGCTATAATTCCGTGTCTGGGATATAATGTTAATTGGTCTTATTATGGATCCAACGTTGCACATAAGTATTGTCGAGTGTCTGCGATTGGCTATAGATATTGGCGTTATATCACTAGAGTACTGAATATATAAGTAACGAGGCCAGTTTGTTCACAACACTATCAATTTCACTGCGAGAATGCCGGAATCATCACGTATAGATGATGTGGTTGATTAAGGGATAAAAATCTATATTCTCATCAATTATGAAAATACTAAATAGGAGTCGTTTTCACTATATTAGTAGTAATAGAACAATGGTAATTGTAAGGAACAGTGTATATGAGCACCTACTGATCGCTTTTTCCCTAAAAGAACATGCTAGCAATCCATATGAATGGAGCACATTATTGTATTATTACTCTGTATGTCAAGAAACAGAGAGAGTTGAGGCAATTAGTAGAATGTAATGAAATTTAAAATAGTATCTGTGTGTCGAACACCTTAATTATACCTAATATAGAGTATATTTATGATAATTACTCATCATTGACCCCCGGCGAGCATGAGAGTATGCTGGGTAATGAAGAGTTTTTATCGTGCTGAGTAATACTGAGACTGGTGAGGGCTCTTCATAATATATCAGTATCACGAGTTCTAGGAGAGACTTAAAGAATTCGAGTAAAGAGAGACAAAATGAGGAAGGAAAGTATTAGAGAGTTGTAAGGTTAAGGAAGATATATTTGTTGGGCCGAAAGGCACGCAGGGCACGTGAGAAGCCTATTACACTATGTAATTGGACATCTAGTACATATTTACTTGAGACAATATATTATTGGGGTCAGGGGGAAGGCTATGGTGACACCACTCTAGCATGCAACATTATTCACTGACTCATAGACGCTTTAAAAGGTAGTTGTAATAATTCATAGTATTTATTTTGGGTTAATATTACAAACCATCTTCCGTTATGTTTCCGTGTCACCGTGTGTTAAGTCCTTGTATTCAGTTGTGTAACTCACTGGCCACAGAGGATTCTAAGAGAGTATTATTCTATGAGGATACCTCTATAGATCACATAGCGTCGGATATTGTGGCTCAGGATAATTACTTCGTCAGGTTGAATATATAGTACAGAGTACACTAGTATTAGTAGTATCATAAACACAGATATTCACTAGATATAGAATAGTTAGAAATTAGTATATAATTATATATTATTATATACCTATGGTATTATGTTATTATCTGGGTGTCCATCCAACATAAGGTTGTTGTATACTACTATATAAACGGTTCTATATAGTAGTGTAGTATTATATATGATAATATATTAGGCTAGTAGAGAGAGATAGGCGTATAGGTGATATATAAATTATCTCCTGGCTAATTATAGTATGGGTATGAGTATAAATTATATGATAGTATATATAAGTAATAATATAATAGTATAATATATATATGGAGGGTCAGGATTTTTTTAATGCGTCACAGTTGTACTAAATTATAACAGTGTCGTAAAACAAATTTAGTATTATTGAATCGAAAGACCGAATTTATATTTAAAAACTATTTTAAAATATTCTTAGAAGCTTGGACATTTAACGAAGCTGTATATATAGTAGCAAATTTTTAAGAGAAGAACACAACACCTATTCTCCCTTCTGAATCCCATTATATCAGCAATATATATTTTGCTTCCTTTCTTTAAGCGGACCTCGCCAACAAACACCACACACCGTCCCTCCAGTCAAAAAAAAAAAAAAACGAAAAAACACCCAAGAAAGGAGGCGGGGTGTTACCCGGAGACACTCATCCCGAGGGGGATTAGTCCCCCCCGTCGTCGCACCGGGAGTCGAGAGACCCCGACATTCCTGCGCATCTATGCGGTTTACCTCTAGTGGGTATTCGCTTGTTAGGTTAAAGTAATACCAAGAGTTTGGTTTTTGGAAGTAAAATTATTCCATTGTTTTTTTTTTTAACTAAAGGGAATAGCCATAGGGTAAAATAGCCGGCAATGATGGCAGAGTCCGGGGGTCTCTCGCCTCGACGGTGGAACGACGGGGGGGCTAATCCCCTCCGGGATAGTCTCCGGACCCCCGCTTCTTTGGTCTTTGGGTGTCGCGGGTTCCCTCCGACCATCCCTCCGGGGTATGAAAACGTTCCCCCCTCCTCTGTCCCCCGTCGCTCGAGCCCCCTAAATGGTATGAAATATTTTTAAAATACTTTCGAGATGAATAAGCCAAAAAATAAAAAAAAAAAAAAAAATGGTGAAATCCCACCTTAAATTTCGCTGATTCAAATATAGTTATATTTTATTCGTTTTGAGCTGTAGGACGTGCTCGTTCTCTAGTTACAGTGAGCTGTGACTCATGTAAAAGAAATGTGACCATCTATATTACTATATAGTAGATTGATATACTCAAGATTACATATATATAAGGTATAGATATCATATATAGTAATACAATAATAATATTATAATGAAGTAAATATAGGATAACATATATATATACTATATATATATTATAATAGTAGTATATATATATGCAGGAGACACTTATCGTGACACAATAATAAAATAGTATCTAGAGGTAATATGTTATATATAAGTAATATATGTATGTAGATATGTAATAGTTATATAATATAGTGAGTAGTAGTAGGATATTGATATATATGATCACAGTATATGGTATAGTATAGGGACATATAGATATGTATCATGTGTACAGATAATTTCACTATATAGTTACTTAATATATATATGTAGTAGTAGTATGAGGTATGTCTATACTATATTAATATATTTAATATCTAGGTGTATATAAGTATATCTGATAATGTGTAGGTGTGTAGTATAATGGTACTTTACTATATTTAAAGACATAAAGGGGAACGGGCTGGGCAAGCAACAACAAGGAAGTAAATGGTTTTTGTATTGAGTCCAAAATAGAACTAAATTTGTATTTTTTTAAAGCATGCGTATTAAATATCACAAGGGTGATAAGCCATTCCGATGAAAATTTTTCTTCAGTCATAGTAACAGGTCCAAGGTACATATGTATGATTAGAGGTATAGTATAGTTATATATATATGTATTTGTAACGTGATATATAGCTATAGTATATATATATAATATAAAGTGAATATTAGAGTATAGCTGATGAGTATATATAATTATTCATGAAAGAATATTATATATATATAGTATATTGAGTATAATAATTAAGATCTATATACCTACAGAGGTGGGGGCATGCGGTTAACTCGAAAAAGTAGTTCCGTTATCGTTACTGGACCGTTGTACCGTAAAGAATGTAGTTTGCGGGTGTTAGTCGGTTATTTCGTTTCTTGAAAGGAAAAAAGTAACGAAGAGCCCCGTTATCTTAGACGTGGTGACCTGTGTAAAACTTGCGCCTTGACACTGGGGCGCCGTTTTATCTTTTAGCTTTTGACTATGACTAATTACGGTATCTTAGGTAACCGTTATATTGGTTTGTGTATATAAATTTCAACACTATCATCGATT
>JABUQX010059128.1:27500-30000 GCA_015478945.1 Trachelipus rathkii | reverse complement strand
TCACTAATCACATATTATAGGTATTATTTATATAATTACTGATATATATGATATATATATATATATTTATATATATATTATTATATATATATATAATACTATATATAATAATATATAATCTATATATATAAATAATAAGATATATATATAATTGAGTTGTTATATGATATATATATATATATATTATATAGTATAATATATAGCTATAATATTATATATATATATAATAATTATATATATATATATATATAATATAGTATATTATATATAATATATGAATATATATATATATACATTATATAGTAATTTTATTATATATTATAATACCTATATTACTATTTAATGGTGTAAATAGTATAAAATAATATAGCTATATATATATATGTAATAATAGTATGATATATATAATATATATGATTATATGATATACTTATATATAATATTATAATATATTATATATATATATATATATAATATATGATCATATATATCACTAATATATATGGAGATATATATATATTATAGTTTGGATAGTAATCATTTAGAGGTGGCTACAGCGGTGCTTGAAATTTGGCAACTGGAATAACCTGTGATTTTCCATTGCTCTAATTGGGTATATTTCACCCAGTTAGTAGATTTTAATTCGGGGAATGGCTCCTTCACTGTTTTCTGAAATATCCACAATTTTTGAGGGTATTGACAATCACTTTTGCCAGTCAAAGTGCATGTTGTAGTTCTTGTGGACGTGGAAATTTTTTGAAAATTTCTCTGGTAAAAATAGAGATAATTCCATGTGAATCCCCTTAGAATTTTTTGATATTTTTTCTATTTTAAGAAACATTATTTCATCTTTACCGATAATCTGTAGAAGTTCTTCGTTTTCCAAGTATATAGGACTTGCTAATATCCCACCGTTTTTCTTGAAACCTTTTAAAAATATTCAATATTTGATCTAATAAGAATCCATATAATTTAATAATCATTTGTGTGACACGATAAGCAAAATAACATAAGTTTTTATTCAAATCTCAATCAAGGGAAACACAGGCACCTGAGAGCCTGACAGTTTTTGAAGCAGTTGTGTCAAAGGGCATTTCTATCTAATAATTCTTTCTTCTCCAATTCATGCAGAAGTTGAACTACATTTACTTTTTCTTAGTCATTCTCAGAAAGTAGAATTTTAATCCGAAGAAGAAGACTTCACTATTCGTACAAGTCAAACAAATTCACATATTTGTTTGAATTCAGTAGATCTTGGGCAAATTTTACATCTCGGTGATTGATGAATGAAGATTTCGAAAATTCATTTTTCATAGAACATTTTTAACTTTGTTCTCGGTGTCATTTGATGGAGGAGCGAGTAATGTTAAGCTCATCTGAATTATGACCAAGTATCTTTTTTGTTTCTGTGAGGACAAAAATTACCATACGATTGCTGTTGTTGAAATGTTAAGTGAAACACAAACCCCGGTGGATGAACATTTTCACTCTGTTGAGTTTCTGCATCACGAAAGGATGTTTTTGATTTAAAATCCTAAGATGATGATGCCAGCTGGCCTCTCTGTGACACTGAAGTCTCTTCTCTTTACAAAATTTCAGCCCTGCAACCAACTTCTCATTATTTGCTATTTTTTCGTCAACAAACACCATGGTGCCACGGTTTTCTTGTTCTCGTTGTGCCGACAAAAAAAAACCTATCTTCACCAATGCGAATCATAGACGAGGAATTGGCATGGCACACATTAAGCAGATTCTTTAACTGGATCTTAAAAGCAAATGCCTATTCCTTATTTCTCTGTTTTGCCTTAATTTTGTTTTGTTTTCTGTATAAATTTGCATTCATTGTGCGGATTAATGAATCGTCTTAATACAATAGACCTTGCTGGTCAAAAATTATAAATTTCTTCCCAAACCATCTCAGAGTTTATTTTCATTTCTTTTATGGCTTAAAACATTTATAAAGGAAAAAAAAACTGAGCACTTATCAAACATATAACAACTTTATTTCAACAATTTTCTCGTTATATTTATCATTAAGATAATATTCACGACCTTTGTTCGTATTAATATTTAGGTAATCGCTAATATTAAAAAATATGCAAATAAAATAAATGAATGAGTTTTGTTGGTTGTAATCATTTAAACAATAGAGACTACATAACACCCCCCGGAACATTCGAAAGAAATAGCACAATATTCACAGATAAACAAAAAATTTCATATAACAATAGCAAATGGAGAGATAGTGACAAATATCAGATGCCAAGTGGCACTAGTCACGTCTATTATTATAGGCCCTTAACAAACTACTTATTGTTATATTGGTATTAAAACTTAATCTATCTCTACATTGTGTAATATTTTTTACAAATTGACATAAATTATTCTAAATATTTTGTATAATATCAAAAACTATATTTAATAATTTCCGTTTTTTTTGTTTTTTTTTTTAATTAACATTTTTTTTACTAGAATTTAATATATTATTTAGAAATTTATT
>JABUQX010059128.1:0-22500 GCA_015478945.1 Trachelipus rathkii | reverse complement strand
CTTTATGACAAGAATGATTATTATTAGCTTAAAATTAATATTAATTGTAATATTATTATTTTTATTTTATATATTTATTTATTTTATTATTATTATTGGGATGAAGTTTGATCTGACTTAATGTTTTCTTTTTTTATTATTAATTTCTATTATTGATCTGAAACACAGAGATTTTTATATCCAAATATATTAATTAGATATTAATTATTATTATTATTATTATAAATAATTACATAATTTATTTTATGAATTTATATTCTAGAAGTAAAAATTATTTTAAAGTTAGAAATTATCGTTGAATTATTTTTTAAATTTATTTATTTATTAATTAATAATAACATATTTCTTAATTCAATTATTAAATAGATTTTAAACCGATTTGTTTAATTAAATATAAAACAGGATTATCTAAAAAATTACACACACCACCAACGTCAACCCCCTTCACCTCAACTATCTAATATAAAAAACAACTTAAAGTAAACTTTTTCTTAAGTTTATTGAAAATTTGTAATGATGCATTTTTGATTCTTTTTTAAAATTACACCTTAAAAAATTGTTTCTTGCTTAATTCCGAGGAAATTTCTGAGCTAAAAGTTTACGGATTATACAATATATACATTTTCAAAATCCTTAAAACTTTGCCACACACCACTGTAGTCAATCCTCATAATAGAGTTCTTATTTCTTAAGAAAGCAAAAATCTCTCTCTCTCTCTCTCTCTCTCTCTCTCATCCTCTCTCTCTCATCTTCTTGCTCTCTCTCTCTCTCTCTCTCTCTCATCATCTCTCTCTCTCTCTCTCATCTCTCTCTCTCTCTCATATATATATAGGCAATAGTTATATTACACCTCTATAAATAGAATCGATATTTGGTAATATAGATACATAGTATATATATATTAATGTGGATACATACATTCCATTCTCTATCCTATTTATTAGTAAATATAAGATAGTATTATGTAGTATAGTATATATAATAATATTACTATTACATGATGATGAAATATTAAAAAAGATAAAAACTAGTGATATATATATATATAATATAATATATATATAATATATATATATATAATTATATATATATATAAATAGGGAATACCCTAAAAGTGTGTTATTCTAATACAAAAAACATTAATATTAGTTATATATAGATATATAATATATATATATAATATATAATATAATTAAAATATTAATGTATTATTATATTATATAGTATATAGTATATAACAGGTATATAGTATATATATATGAAATATGAGTATATAATAGCTCTAGTATATAAAGTGTACTAACCTATAACATAACCAGTAGTGGTTCCTTGAAGTATCTTCAATATATACATTTACTATATTATATTGGAGAATACAAAGATTTTGTATACGTGTATTGTGCACGGTAGAGTGAGACTTGGTATTTATCAATTAAAATCACTGATGAAATTTATGATTGTTGTGCTGTTGTTTGTTGTGGCTGTGATTCTTGCGTTTCTGTTGTTGTTTTTGTTGGTGTTGCTGTGTTCCTTGTTGTGTGTAGTCTGTTCGTTTTTGTTGTTGTTTTTGTTGCTGGTGTTGTTGTTGTTGAGTTGTTGCTGTTGGTGTTGTTTTGTTTGTTGTTGTTGTTAGTTGTTGTATGCTGCTCCTCCTTATGTTGTTTTAGCTGCAAGTTATGTTTAAACTTCCATATAGTGTTGTTGTTTTAATTGTTGTGGTTGTTGTTGTTTTAAACCTTGTTCTGTTTTGTTATTATATTTAGATGTTTGCAACATTTTGTTGTTGTTGTTTTGTTTGTTGTTGTTTGTTGTTGTTGTTTTGTTGTTGTTGTGTTGTTGTTTGTTGTTGTTGTTGTTGTGTTGTTGTTCTTCCTTCTCTTCTTCTTCTTCTTCTTCTTCTTTCTTCTCTTCTTCTTCTTGTCTTCTTCTTCTTCTTCTTTCTTCTTCTTTCTTCTTTTATTCATCTCCTTTAATATATTTTTTTTTGTGTTGTTGTTATTATTATTTATATGTTAAATATGCGATAAATTCAATCAAGCTATTTTAAATGAGCTTGGTTAGAGAAATGATGTTCACAGAAAATTTGACCAGGTTTACTTGGTAATGTCATAACAGAATTAAGTTCCTAGAAGTAAAAATATAAAGAAAAACTTAAAATTACATGCATACACATTATCTCTATAAGACACCCTTCTTTCATCCACCAAAATAACACTGGTTCCAATTTACTTCTTATACCCCTTAATTCATCTAAACGATCTCCTAAGTTAATGCTATAATAGTATATATCTATATATTATATATATATAATATATATAATATATACGTATATATCATATATATATATATATATTACTATTATATAGTATAATATATATATATATATATATTAAATTTATTATATATTATATATGAGTAATATATATATAATAATATTATAATATATAAAATATATATACTATATATATACTATATATATATATATTATATATATTATATTATATATATTAGATATAAAAGGTGTATACTATATAGTATATATATATATAGTATATACTATATACTCTTTTTGTATTAATATTATAATATACTCATATATATAAAAAAATAGGTATAATAGTATAAAATATAGTATATATATATATAGGCCATATAGCTTATAAATTTAAAGTTTATATTATATATAATTATATTACTCACTAGCAATACAAATAAATCAGTATATAAATAAGGTCAAGAAGTGAGTATATAATATATTATATGTTCAAGATAGTTACTTATGAGGGTACGTTATATTACATATTATATATTATATATATATATTAGATTCTCTATTTAATCCTTATATATTATAAGCTATAGAAATTTTAAATTACTATCCATATCACAGTAAAAGAGGTGGTATTATATATATATATAATATCGGTAATACTACATACTATACCTACCCAATGTATTTATATTATATAGGACCTAATATTATATCCCCCAATATACTATATATATGTAGTATATATAGTATATATATATATATATATATGTATATAATATATATAATTATATATTATATATATCGTAAATTATATAAAGAAATATATAATATATATATTAAATATATATTATATTGAAATATAAGGCAAAAACTCTCAATAAACTGTTATAGAAATAAAAAATATAACTCAAGATGTTCTTGAATGGTTTCTTATCTAAATTTTTGGGCCCCCTATAATTAAAAGTTATGTAAGAAATATTTATATTTATATCTTTATATTTGAATACTTTTATATTGTCAACTATTCTAAATAGTTAGAAAGTGTTAGATATATATTTCAAGATCTCAGTTTTCTAACCTTGAAAGCACGATAGTATAATTCATTTATTATGAAGTAATGATAGTGGATAGGGCAGCAGAAAATTACAGCCTAGTGGGTTCGGCAGGGTGTGGCCTAAAAAATATATTTACTAGACCTATCTATCTCTCTATCTATTCTAGGGGTGTGGCAAAAATAATCTATCCATCTTCCTATCTATCTAGCTATCTAATCTATCAATCTATCTATATATCTATACTATCTAATTCATATTTATTTATCTAATAAATAGTAATATATAATCTATAATCTATACTATCTATATCTTACAATTCATTCTATCCTATCCTTTTCTTATCTACTCTCCAGGTTTGAAACTGTGGATATATAGTGTTTCTAATATAATATTATTGATATTAATTCTTATCCTCCTCAATATATCACTATAATACCTCTACCTAACTTTTCGATAATTAATATATATATACTTTTATAATTTCATATAATTAAAATAATAATACGAGCATTTTATTTCCAATATAGGTTACATTTTACTTTTATATTCACCTATCTACCTTTTCAAACACATTTATGAGATAATAGTAGGTACAAGTAAGATAAGAATAGAATATAGAAATGTAGTATTAATTAATAGTGAGTAGGTGAGGAAATCACATTATTGTGATATGTATGTATATATATATTTATACTTTTATAATATATAGATATGTGTTATACTTTATAAACTCAAATTGAATTTAATGAGTATGAATATCTTCCAAATGAGAGATTATAGGTATATTTGAGTCTCAATTATATTAAACATACAACTAGAAATAATATTAGGAATAAGTCTCTTTCATGGAAACGTCAGGATATTTTATATATATATATATATATTATATATATAATATATATATATAATATATATATATATATATATATATATATGTATATTAAGATATTATATATATATTATATATATATATATATATATATATATTATATTAATATATATATATTATATATATTTATATATAGTATATATATATATATATATTTATTTATATTATATAATATATATTATAATATATATATATATTATTAATAAATATTCTATAATATATAAATATATATATAAGATATATGTATATAGTTATTGACTCATAATATAATATAATATGTTATATTATATTATTGTGTAATTTTATATATATATTATATATATATATATATATATATATAACAGAATAAATATAACTGATACATAATTTGGTTATAAGTCAAGCACAAGATTTAACCGACTACTAATAATACTTCATATATCAATTATTTATATTTAATTTTTTATAATTTGAATTATTAATAATTATTATTATTATTAAATTATTTTATATATTATATTATATTAGTATTATTATATATATATAAATTTATATAATTATATATATAATATATAATTATTTATTATTATATTTATATTAGTATTTAGTATTATTATATTAATTATATATTTTTATTATATTATTATTTTTTTATTATTTATTGTTTTGGGTTGATATATTTACATAATTTAGAGTTTATATAAAAGGTGTAAAAAGATGGTGAATGTGAGAATTATAATTTTGAATATCATTTAGTGTATTATTATTATTATGTTATTATTATTTTTATTACCTATTATTATTATTATGTATTGTGTAGTTATATGATTATTTTTTAATTATTATTATTTATATTAATTTTATTGTTTTTATTATATTACGAATGTAAATTATTATTTATTTATACATAAGCTAAGTAAAAAATGTTCGTAGAAATTACTGTATCTTTCTCAATTAATATTTCTAACTGAAATTGATGTGGGTGTATAATATAAAAATTATCAACTCTCATTATCTAGCTTAAATCTCATATTATACAGATTGAGTTCTATCTATAAACTTTATAACAGTATCATAAACACTTTTGGGTTTGTGTTTTCCTTGCCGATTATAATTAATGAGACAGGTGTGTTATTTCTAATCTTAAACTTTTTCCTCTCCGAGGACTCATTATTTATTTTCCTTTTTTTTTATTATTTTACAGCTCTCACTCTCGCAAGACGCATGTGATTTTTGCTCTGTTTTCTGGCCGGTGATCTCTGTGCTATATTTCTTCTATAGTCCATTTGTAGGATTTTTTTTATATTTTGAGGCAGTTTGAACTGTCAATGAATTAGACTCAAATTGATTCTATAGGGAGTCGTTAATCTATATTTATTGTGTCTCTCCTTTTATTTATGTTTTCGTGTTAAAAGTTGAATTTAGTGCAAGATATTACTTGCAAGGATGCTTCCAGTTGATGTATTTCATAAGTCTGAAATGCTCCTTCGTATTCTGTGCGGAAGAAAACAGACAGACTTGACTTACTAATCCTCTTACACTATCACTGGAATAACGTTTCCGCTTCTTTTTCTTCTTGTGTTTTTAGTTTAATTCTCTTAATATAAATTTTTTGTGCTAAGGAGCGTATTGATTTTAGTATTTCGTATTTTCTTGCTACTACTTGTGTTCCTTTATTTTTCTTGTTCTGAGTGAGGATGTATTGTTCATATCATTATAAAATTTGTAATAATTTGTTCTGGGTGAGAAAGATGATAATGTTCATACTCATTATTTGATATTTGAAAAGTAAATATCCCTAATGTGTGAAAACTTTAAAAGTATAATAGAGGAAAACCTTTTTTCTGGAAAGGTTCATTTAGGAACCATCCTTAAACCATTTATTGTCAGAACAGAAGAATATTAAATTAAAAGTCATTGCATTTTAGTTATTTAGTTTAGACTTGAAAATATCATTAACAGGATTAGCTGAAATTTCAAAGTAACCGGAGTTACTCTTTGTATAAAACGTTTCATTTTGAATGAGATGTTCTTTTAAGTGAGAGGGAATGTAATTTGTGAGGAGTGACAATAATATGTAACCAAATTGCATTAAACTGCAATGAATTTCAGAAAGCTTACTATAAGCAACAAACTATAATTTCGTTTCATTTAACCTGCCGTAAGTTTTTTCCCAAAGCGGTTCATATTAACGTATATCTTTAAAAATCAGAGGATGATAAACAAGAAAGTGAAGTGCAAGAATTACGTGTAATACGATGTCATTATTGTTATTGTTGTTGTTGTTGTTGTTGTTGTTGTTGTTGTTGTTGTTGTTGTTGTTGTTTGTTGTTGTGTTGTTGTGTTGTTGTTGTTGTTGTTGTTGTTGTTTGTTGTTGTTGTTGTTGTTGTTGTTGTTTTGCTGTATTTGCTCTTATTGTTATTCTGTTGTTGTTGCAGTTGTTGTTGTTTTTGTTGTTGTTATTGTTGCTTTTGTTGCTTTTATGTTGTTGCTGTTGCTGTTGATGTTGTTGTTGTTGTTGTGTGTTGTTTTGTTGTTGTTGTTGTTGTTGTTGTTGTTGTTGTTGTTGTTGTTGTTGTTGTTGTTGTTGCTGTTGTTGCTGCTGCTGTTGTTGCTTTTTTGTGTCGTTGTTGTTGTTGTTATTGTTGTTGCTTTTGTTGTTTTTGAGTGTTGTTGTATTTGTTGTTTTTGTTGTTATTGTTGTTGTCGTTGTTGATGTTGTTGTGTAATATTTTTTACAAATTGACATAAATTATTCTAAATATTTTGTATAATATCAAAAACTATATTTTTTACGGTTTTTTTTGTTTGTTTTTTTTGTAAATTTACAGTTTGATGGTAGTGAACTTATATTCGTATATTAATTTATAGTAATTGACTCTTTTTTTTTTTGTACAATTGAATTCACAAATAATATTTATATTATATTATTTACTATATTTATATTATTAATATATATAATTAATAAAATTTTCAAGAAATTTATTTAATATTTTATATGTATAAATATATCTAATTATTATTTACGATAGCAATATATAATATAATATATATATATATATACCGTTGGGTATTCCAGGGGGAGGAGAGAAATGTATCTAATTAAGGTATGGGCCGGGTCTGTATGGCCCCAAGCCCGAAATTTTAACCACTAAGCAATTTTTAAGTATATATTCCAGCACTTCGAGCAGGTCCCAGAGGTTTTAAATTCAATTTTATATATATATTATATATTATATATAATAATATAATTATATATTATATATATATATAATAGTACTATATATTTGATTAATATATATTATTATATATATATATAATATATATATATATATAATATATATATTATACGTATCTATATTATATATATATATATATAATATGATAATATATATATTAATATATAATATAAATATATATATTAATTATAATACTATATTATATTTTATTATATTATATTATATATAATAAATATATATATTATAATATTTATATATATATATTTTACTATAATATATTATATATAATATATTATATATATATATATAATATATATATTATTATTTATATATTATTATATATATATATATATAATATATATAATATATTATCGTATATATATATATATTCATATTATCAATATATTATTATATATATATAATATATAACAATTAATTTATATGTATATATATATATATATATTATATTATATATAATATAATCATCATAATATTATATAGTATATAATTATCATAAAGTAAGTAAATATCCAATACAACTCACTGTCGAATGTGTGGTAAAATGTAATAATTTCAAAGCAAATTTACTTAACATAGCGATATTATCGATAGTCAAGCTTTTCACCAGTGATATAAATGTAGATCTTACGTAATATATAGACACAAGTAAAACGTTTCATAATATTCAAGGATTCAGTGACGACGCTTAGTCTTCACTTCTCAATGAGGTGTATTTGCTTTGCTCTTATTATATGATAATATAGTATATTAAAATAAACTAATTACGAATTTATATAATTATACATGTCACTTTGTAATAGTCTGATTAAGCGATATTCTAAAATCGAGGGTTTATTGTTATGTGCAAGAATATTATATATAGATTACATCATATAATATATATATTATATTAATATATTATATTATTAATATATATAAAGATAATAGCTATATATGTCGGCCCCCTCCCACCCCCAAAAAAAAATCCATGGATACTGGAATACGACCCACTGTATATATATATATATTATATATTATTTATATATATATATAAATATATAAAAATTAATATATATATATATATATATATATATATATATATTATATATATAGTATATATTAAACTATTAATTAATTAATAATATATATATTTTATAATATTAATATATATTAATAAATTATATATTATATTATAAATATAAATATTAATTAATGTTATTTATATATTATATAATATATATAATAATATTAATATTGGTAATATAGTTAGATAATATATATATAAATATATATATATATATATATATATAATATATTAATAAGTATAAATAACAGTTAACACCATCACCACACCCTCAGTATATATTGATTATTTATTAACTATTATTATAAAAAAAAAATTTTCCCAGTAAGTGAGAAATTGTAACCCCTTATACTACTATTATGTATATATATATGTGTTGTGGTGTGTTGTGTCTGTAGTGGGTGTAACTAAGTAATGTAGTAGTGTATATATATATTATATATATATATATATAGTATATTATATATATAGTATGTTGTTGATTGATGTGGGTGGTTGCGTGTATAATAATTGTTGTGTAGTGTGTGATGTGTATGACTGTGTAGTTGAAGTGTGTATAAGTGATAAAGTGTATGATTTTTTGTTGATATTTCTGATATATGATAATGGAATTAAATTTTCAAATGCAACATAATAATAAATATAATTATAATTAATAAGTATATCGAGTCGAATAAGAATTAATATAAATGTCCACTTCTAACAGCGATTGCTGAAAAAAAAAAAAATAAATAAATAAATAAATAAAAAAAAAAAAAGCTTCCACTTCATATCTGACTCCTAGTTTGACTTCGTCTCCCGGTTCACCTCTAGGTCCGACTCGATCCGACTCTGGCATTTGTTCTCTTAAATCCACATTACTATCCACTTGCTACGAAGTTGCCGCTCTCAACTAAATTATAACACACTATTCCGATATATTTCACACAAAGTTAACAGCTTCATTTTTTATCCTTTGTTTCATCAATGTCACTTTAAAAAATAGATTTTGAGAATGTCTTTAAACAATAAAACTATTAGCCTTAGTTTGTTTTAGTGCTAGTGCTTTGTTGGTATTAATGCTATCATCCATTTTAATGTTAGTACTAGTGCTAGAGTAAGTGTTTTGCTACTGTGTTTTTAAATTTTTCGGTACTATTAATTTTGCTCTATCAAACTTTTTTTAATTAGACACTAAAACAAACGCTTTCTATTTTCTTGATGCTTTTGCTAAAAAATGTTGCCCTGCTTTTATTATCATAATTTAGGGACTTTTATTTTATTTACTATATCAGATTTTTTTAATAGATTTTTTTTTATAGTTTTGATAGTACATTAGAAAATGAAACCAAAATAAATTTAAAAAATATATTCAATTCTCAGTAACTTTTGGTAAACCATTTGCCAGTAATAATAAGTTGAAAGATGCAATATCATATTTTATTATTCCACCGTGGGTTGAAGTTCCTATTATGTTTACTATAAATAAAGAGAAAAATTGAAGGCTAGGTTGATTAAAAGAACGAATTAACCCCAGGCATATATTTTTTACACATTTTCCTCCCACCTTTGACCATGGACACTAAATCCATTTAGCCAACCATCACGGCATCTGGTAAACTCTTCGCCTTAAATTTCATACTTAATAGTTTAAAAAATAACGCTTTGAACTAATGGATTTTGAGCTATCCATAACCTTTTTCAACCCAACAGATCAATTTCTAATTTTGCACGAGGATAAAGCTACCCGAAATTTCCAATCAAATAATGCCGACTTCCTTTATCGAGACCTTTTCGATACTTTATCGATACTTATAAAATGATCATTATTGTAAATACATTCAACTCCATTTTATATTACCATTGTTGTCAGATTATCCCAATAGTCGTAATTTTTATTAGTAAAACACATGTTTTTAAGAATTATACCTACAAAAAAAAGAAGATATTTTCAGTCCATTTTTACCTTTTTTAAATAAAGCTATTCATAATTAACAAATTTCTCTGCAACGTCTGGAAACCTCTCGAATATAGACACAAACTATTTCATTTTGATGGCAAAGGACATTATTAAATTGAATTACAAACAAAATAAATATTGAAATATTAAAACCTTTATTCTGGAAACCTATTCAACATTCCATTCAACTTAAAAGGTCAGTTTAAAAATGACGGTATTAGTAAATAGAAAATTCTAACTTATAAGATTTTAGTTACTATACATATTGTTAATCGTTATTAAGTTTAATACATATATATATAATATATATATATATATATATATATATATATAGTATATATATACTATATATAATATATATATATATACTATAATATAATATATAATATACTATATATATAGTATTATATATATGTGTGTTGGGTGTGTGTGTGTGTGTGTGTGTGTGTGTGTGTGTGTGTGTGTTGTGTTGTGTGTGTGTGTGTGTGTGTGGTGTGTGTGTGGTGTATGATGAATGTGTTGTGTGTAGTGTGTCGGTGTGTTGACTGGTGTGTGTGTGTGTGGGTGTTAATGACCTTATCTACTAATTTAATTTTTAAAAATCTCAATTTCCAGGTGTTATGTCAAATAATTTTGTGTGGAGTAAAATCGCAGGGATTCGACTGCCCGAGAGAATGCACATGTGAACACTCGCCTCTTCGTTCTGCTTCTTTTGTCTTGACATGGATGACATCGTGGGGAGAAGATGACCTTCCCAATATCCACCCAAATGAGGTAATAATAGATTGATAAAGTAATTTCTCTTATAGATATTTCTATCAAATATCCTTCCAAATGAGGTAATAATCGATTGCTCCAATCTTTCTCGTATCGATATTTCTACCAAATATCTTTCCAAATGATGTAATAATCGATTGCTCCAATCTTTCTCGTATCGATATTTCTACCCAATATCCTTCCAAATGAAATAATCGATTGCTCCAATTTTTCTCGTATTGATATTTCTACCCAATATCCTCCCAAATGAGATATATACTAAATTTTAATTGTTTATTTATATCTAAGTATCTACAATATATACTCGAAAATTACACATAGCCCCTAATCAATTGCTTCGAATCTACACTAATATATATAATATATATATGATATATAGTATAGTATATATATATATAAGTAAATAATATATATATATTTATATTACTGAAATGTTTATATATATATCTACGCACTTACTCAACATACTATTAATATATACATATAACATTACATTACTTCAGAATCATAAATATATATAGTATATACTAATTTCATATTGAATTTTAATTATATCTAGAGTAAATGTAATTATACTCGACAAATATTCCTATCACTATCTGAAAATGCGCATATTATTTAGAAAAGAAAATTATATAATCATAAATAACAATTTATTTGATATATAAATATTTCTAAATTAAAGCTAATATATTTAAAATATAAATATATCTAAAATAATTGCTAATTATATATATATATAATATATATATATATAATCTTATTATATATAATAACCATATAAATATAATCGAATATTATATAATATTATTTATATATCATATAATATATATATATTATATAAGACTATTATAATATATCATATAATACTATATATATATATATATAATATATACTATTATATATATACTAAGTGCGGCGTATCCAGAAATTTTTTCTCGGGGGGGGCCAAACAAAAAAATCGTATAACTTAATATATAATATACTATAATATATATATAGTAACTATATATATAAATATATAATACTAGTATAATATATATAATATATCATATATATACCTATATATTAGTATATATTAGTATATATATATATATATAATAATATATATATACTATATATATATAAATAAAGTGAAGGACAACACAATATTAAATTCCTAAGAAAAAAGGGCAAGAATTTATATGAATTACTAACATCATCTTATCTAAATTGTTAAATTTAATAGCCTGACATGAGAGTGAGTTGAGCGAAGTCTGAGATAACACTTCAATTTTTATTTCAATATTTCGCATGATAGTAGAGAGGGCAAAGTCACAGATAAGTCCCTTCTCCCATCTCCAACCAATCTAGTATGTTTCACCAAAGTAAGGTTTGCAGAAGTCCATCAAACTGTAAATGAAACAGCTTCTCTCTTACTGACCAGCAATTAAAACAGCGGGTAAAAATTGCCAGTATTTTGCAACAAAGATGTAAATATTTGGAAATTGTGACTGCGAACACGAAACCTAGTCCATCTATTGCGGTTTTTGGGCGACCTGTCTGTGATGCCATTTCAACTTCCATAAACCCATTCTGCTTTTACTAAAATCTTCATTTGGGCTTCCGAATCTTCCGCCATTGTAACAATATTACACAATCTTTAAATCTTCTCATATGGCCACCAATTACACCCGTTCGGTCATCGAAAAATTGCAAGGAAACAATTTAAAAACCTCTCCTAATTGCTGATATAAAATCATCCACAAATGAATACCAAAAAATGAGTGTGCGAAATAAGTCTGCCTGGAGTCGGGAAATAGGAATGTTGATCTGTATTTTTGGAATTTGTTGCACAGCAATTTCAATCTTGGTACAGAAATTTCAATACTCAGTTCAATTCCCAGATTAATGCGCTATATACATTCTTCAAAAAATCCAACCTGAAATCTCTAATGTTGCATTCTACTCTGATGGTTTCAAGTTTAGTTATAACTAATGGACTTACGAAGACACACACCCACCATATATAAAAAATATAATTTAACTTCTGCACAATTTAATGTGAACGTATATGATACTTAAAAATTTTAGTCTAGAAAAAGAGATTCAGACCTCTAAAATGTTCAACCTGGGCGCCCCCCCTAAAATACGCACGTATATATAACATATATATATATATAAGTATATACTATAATATAGATAATAATATATCATAATATATATATAAATATATATATATTAATATATATAATATATATAATATATATAATATATAAATAATATATAATATATTATATGGCATATTTTAGTGTGTGACTCCAGGAGCGAAAATCAATAGTTAATGTATCGTTATTTTTAAGTATTTTGTTTAGCGGTAAATACATTAAAATTTTTGGTAACCTCAACCTAACCCTAACCTAACCCAACCTAAAACCTAACCTATCCTAAACCAAACTTACCTAAATCTAACCTACCCTAATATTAACGAGTAATTTTATATAATATATATACAATATATATAATATATATATAATACTATATATATATATATATAAATATATATATTAAATTATATATATATATTTAATATATCTATAAGTAATATAATATATATATATATATATAATATATATAATATATAACTATATATACTATATTATAATATATATATAACCTATATATAATATAATAGTATAATAATATACTATATAACATATATATACTATATATAATATATATCATATATAATATATATATAACATATATATATAGTATATAGTATATACTATATATATAATACATTTTTGTAAAAATTTTATATTAACTTTTTCTTTTCTAGTATCTCTAATTTTGACTGACTTTTAGTTTATTTTATTTTTTAATTATAAAATTTATATTTAAACTTTTTCATGTTAATTTTAAATTTATAAAATTATAGTTTTTTTTTCTTTATACTTATAAATTTTCTTGGCTCTTTTTACTTCAGAATTGTTGTGAATTTTTATCTTTTCTTCTCTAACTTCCTTTTTAACTTTAAATTTTAATTTAAGCTTTAATTTTTTTTATAACTTTTATTTATTTTTTTATATACATAGTTTAACTTTTAAACAATTTTTTTCTTAACTTTCATTTTTACTTTAAATATTAGCTCTTCTTTTATAACTTTTAATATTTTTTATATAAATAATTGTTTAAACTTTAACTTTTCTCTTTAACTTTTAACTTTAACTATTGAATTTAAATTTAATTTAATTCATTTTTCTTTCTAACATTTTTTTATATAGATAATTGTTTTAACTTTCTTTCTCTTTTTCTTTATTTTTATTTTATTTTTTTTATTTATTTTATTTTATTTTATCTTACTTTTTATTTTATTTTATTTTAATTTTCTTTTTTTTTTATTCTCTTTTAACTCTTTTTTTAACTTAAAAATTAAACAGTTAGTTTTTTTTATTAGATAACTTTAAATCATTTTCTTTTTTAGTTGAATGGGGGTAAAGGATAGGGAGTAGGGGTGGGTGTGGGGGGTGAGGGGTAGGGAAGTATGGGTGGATGGTGGGGGCTTGAGGGGTAGGGAGTAGGAGGTGGGGGTGAGGGGGATTGATTTTTATAACTAACTGTTTTAACTTTTTAACTTTAGCCTTAAATATTAACTTTTTTGTGTGTTTTATTTAGTTTTATAGATAATTGATTTGCTGTCTACAGTGACTCAGGGTATCGCGAATGAGTCGCAAGTATTTGGGGCAGGGTTCAATACTTTGCCCGGATCCTAGGTAGCGATTAGTTAGAAAAATTCCACTCCTTGAATAGGGGCTTAGGGGCTAAGCCCGTAAAGTGTGAACTTTATTAATAATAATAATAATAATAATAATAATAATAATAATAATAATAATATTAAATCAATAATAATAATAATAATGAATAATTAATAATCAAATTAATAATAATAGATAATAATATAATAATAATCAATAATAGATAATAATAATAATAATAATAATAATCAATAATACATAATAATAATAATAATAATAATTAATACTAATACTTAATCAATAATATAATAATAATAATAATAATAATAATAATAATAATAATAATAATAATAATAATAATAATAATAATAATAATAATAATAATAATTAATAATAATAATAATAATGTTTTCTCCATAACTCTTTTTTTTAAATTTAAATTTAAATTTTGTTTTTAATTTATTCAATATACTCTCTCCTTTCTCTCTCTCTCTCTCTCTCTCTCATCTCTCTCTCTCTCTCTCTCTCTCTACTCTCTCATCCTCCCTTAAATACACAAAAAAAATCTTTAAATAATAGTATCAATGATTCTTATCTTATCGAACAGAAGAAAAAGAAACACATTTTCACAAAACAAATTTGCTCGCTTTGAAAATAAATAGTTTAGCAAATATTTAGGTATATTTATTGCTTTTATATATTTCCTTATTATACATTAAGTTAAAAGTGTTCAAATCAATGGAAGTATGTAAATTAGATGGAAAAAATAATGTCCGATTTACATATTTATATATTAATATATAATATATATATATATATAATATAACTATATATATATAATATATATATACAAGTATATATATACTAGTACTAATATCATATATATATACTATATATTATATCATATTACATATATATATAATATATATACTATACTATAAATATATATATATATATATACTAATTATACAGTATATAATGCTATACCTTTATTTTTTAAAGTGAGCACAAGAACGTTATCTGGGGCTAGAGACTTGGTAAGAGAAATAATGAAAGATGAATCACTGAATTCTCCTCAAAGGAGGAGATCTGCGACTTGAGAGTTAGATACTAGAGAGGGAGAGAGAGAGAGAGAGAGAGAGAGAGAGAGAGAGAGAGAGAGAGAGAGAGAGAGAGAGAGAGAGTCATTGTGAGAACTGATAAGACGAAGGCCCTAGATTCCGACCTTTCAAAAAGAACTGTATGGGTGAAAACCGCCATAGATATGTGATGTGTCCCCAGTACAAGGAAGAAGTACACCACTGTATGGAGCAAAACTTTACCAGTAGAGTTCATGTGGTGCAAATAAGCATAACAGGAAATGGATGATACTGTGTGGAAAGGAGAGTCTCTCAAGCTCTCCGGAGCCAAGGGAAGAGGTGTAAGACTGTAAGGTTTAGAAGGACATTGTCCACTGTAATAGCAACAGAATAAAGAGAGCGAAGCAAAAGAAAGAGAGTAGAGAGATACAGTGGGTGAGAGCCGAAGAGAGGATAAGGCGAAAAGACTTAGACTCCACCCGCTCGAGAAGAGCTGTGCGAGTGTAATAATTCCAGATATGTCATGCATGCTTCATACAAGGACTTAAGTGAGTAACTTGAGAAGCTTGAAGAATTTCTGAACATGACTCAGACAGACCACACAACATTTTAAAAGCTTGTTTGGCGAGAGAAACAATGTTTTCTTTCTAAGAAAGATATAGAAAAATTAAATACCCAGATTCTTTAGGACTGAAAGGTTTGAGGTCTCGATTTTTATAGTTTTATACTTTTATAGTTGTATAGTTTTATAGATCTAGGTAGTTGAAGGAGCTGAGCTTTAAAGCATTTAAAACGACCGTGTTATTTCTGTTCCAATTGTAAATATCAAAAGATTTCATTTTAAAATTAATGGAAAAATGAAGGGTTAGTTGTCAATATAAGAGTTGATTGGCGATATAGTGCAAAATAGAAATTTATTAATAAATAGTAGTAAAAGGGTTGGATACGGAACAGAACCAGATATAAAGGATGAACAGTGGCAGTCTATAGTAGCTGCTATAGGAGGATCGGAAAGGAAATGAAAAATAAGGTTACAAATAAAAAGATAGGTATCAAAAATAAGGTTACAAATAAAAAGATAGGTACCCAAAGACGGATGTTTAAAAATTAAAACTTTGCGTCAATCAATTAAAAGCTTTTGATATTTCCAGGACCATAACAACAGATTCACTTAAATGCCGACAGGCATAGAGACAAGAGTCAGAAATGAAAGAAAATCACCAATCGAGGTCTTCGTACAGGAATTATGTTCTAATCTGTGAAAAAATTATAGGGCTGCCTAATCTGTGAACAAAATTAAAGGGTTTCCAAATCTTTCTATCAAGAATAGATTCAAAAATTTGCAAAGAATCAGAGATTTAAGGTGATATGGTAATAATTAGAGAGTTCAGAAGGGTTGTCCCTCTTTTTCGGTACATGTTGAAAGAGCGAATGTTTCTAACTGGGACGAAAAAGCGAAGTTGACTGACAGACAGACCTTCAAAGCACTTTACAAAGAAAGGCCGAGTGCAGGAATCGGAATCAAAAGATTTTAAAACCAAAAGAAGGATACAGTTTAGATAGAACATATGCCATCTTAGTATTAAGTATTAAATTCAGAGAGGATAGAGATCAAGAATATACAAAAAAAAAATAAAATAATATATATATATCTATTATATATAATTATATATATATATACTATATCATATATATATAATATACCTATATATAAATAAATATATAATATACAATAATAATATATATATATATATATATATACATAATATATATGCTAAATGTACTAACGTCACTATAATTTCAAAAGTATACAAGATAACGACATGCACGATAGGCTTCCATTATTCCTCGCCCACACACTCAGAAAAGTGCTGTAGGATTAAATTAATAATATTCCGACGGTTTCGTTTTCTACAACAATTCTTACATAGCACTCAAACTGACCACCGACCACACCCTTAGGATCGCTTACACTCCCACCACTGCCCTATGCATGCAGATGTCGACGTAGATCTAGGAGGGGTTTACATTGCCACACTAACACCGATTTTCATCTTCCATGTCGACCACCACAACATAACAACCACTCTACTAGCATCCTTAGCCTTCCTTCATAACAATGAGTAAAATAGAGAATACGCAACCTAACCTATATACATAATACAACGTATATACACACACACATAAACATATATACATATACTATACTAAATATACTACCTATACATCATATATATATATATATATATAATATATATATAAGATATACTACTAATATAATAATATATTATAGAAATATATATACTATATAATATATAATATATATATATATACTATATATATATATATATTATATATATATATATTATATATATATGATTAGATATATATTATATATATATATATATAAATTAGTAATAATATATATATATATATATATATATATATATATATATATATATATATATATATATATATATATATTATAATAATATAATATCATAATATAATAATACTATATATAATATATATATTACTAAAATTATTATATATAACATACATACTATATATATATATATATATAATATAATATTATATATATATCATATAATATATAAATATAACCTATAATATATATATAATATATATATTAATATATAAATATATATATATAATTACTTATATATATATACTGTATATATATAATATATATATATATTATACCATACTCAGGCCTACATATATAATAATATATATATATATAATATATATATATAATATATATATATATTTATATACTTTTCAAACAGGTATTGACTATTCTGCAAGCCCCAGGATGTAATTTCACCGTTGTTGATGGTGGTCAACTGGTTGGTTTAAGCTCTCTTAAGGCTCTACATCTTCAGGGCTACGCTCATATTAGGGAGAAGCAAGTTTCTGGTTTCGAACCGAACAATGTTGCAGAACTTATGGCTCATAAGAAACTAATGAAAGAAGAATTGCAAAAGGGAGGTAAAGAGGAAATCACAGACCTCAGACTTGCATTAGCAGAAGATGCTCTTCAACCTCTAAGTTCCCTTCAGCTGCTAGATTTGCAATTTGTAAGACTGGTGGCTTCAGAGGAAGCTCGTCGGTCTAGAAGATATTCCAAGGAACCTGTAGCTGCAACAACTCTCCTCGACATGCCTCTGAAACAGTTTCTCAAATTAGCTAATAAGGTTGATTCTTTCTATCTTCCTCCTTACTTGCAGAAACTTAATAAAGAAAATGAAGGGGAAGGGGAAGGGGAAATGGAGGGGAATTCCTTAAGTGAATTCAATGATGACGATTTCGATGCATTAGGTAGAAAAATTGAAAACTTGAAAGAAAGCTATAAACTTCAAAGAAATACATTTTCAGAAGCTAATTCAGAATTATCCAAAAAAGATCCTAATAAACATTTTATTCCAGAACTGAAGAACAATAAACCTTCGGAAATCAATGAAAAAGAAGAAAAAGAAATGAAAGAAAATGATAATATTGTCCCTTATTCTATCTACAAGGCAGAAATGCAACCAAAGTTAGCACCCTTCAAAAGCTTGAAGAAACTGAAATACTTGAGGGTTGCTCATGCTCGTTTAGATAGAATTGGAACAGAACTACTAGAAGGCCTACAGGAGCTTCATACATTAACTCTAGAATATAATAAAATAAAAATACTTCCTGCAGGATTGTTTGCTCCCACGCCAAATTTAAGGCATTTAAGTTTGGCTCATAACAATGTCCTTTTGTTAGATCCTGATGGTTTAGAAGGTTTATCGAAAATTCTTACTATCGATTTAGACTATAATGAACTCTCAGTACTAGGTCCGGCCTCCTTCCCGTCGCTACCCTCTTTAAAAACCCTAAGGGTTAACGAAAACCCTTTAACCCATTTATTACCTGACACATTCTCAACTTTAAATTCAACAGAAAATATTTTCTTAGGATCTCTTAATACATCGATGGACGTTCACGTAAATTCTTTCAGATTCTTGTACAACGTCAACAGCATGGTTCTGAACAATGTTAGTTTAGAAAGACTTCAGAAATCTCTTCTTATGGGCATGCCCCAAATCCAAGAACTTTCAGTCCATGGAAGACTCCCAGAAATTGATTATGATGCTTTTTCTACAACACCCAATTTAAGAACTCTTAATCTTAGTTATTGTCATTTGTCGGTTTTATCTTTGGATGCTTTCTTCGGTTTAAAACAATTATCTGAATTAGATCTCAGCCACAACGAATTAGTGTCACTTTCGCCAGGGACATTTGATCACTTAATAAGCCTTAGAAAGCTTTACTTAAATAATAATCACTTAACAACTTTACCTCTTGGAATTTTTATTCCCATTCCGGCAAAACTAATTCAATTAAATAATAATCCATGGCATTGCACTTGTGACTTACTTCAACTCAGACCATCTATAACTAATAAAGTTGAAAGATCAGGACACATAATTTGCCATTGGGATGAAAAATTATCGACAGTATGTGAAAAGGGGCGAAAAAGATTAGTTTATGATGCCAGAGTTGCTCCGTTATGTCATGAACCTCGAGAGTTATTTGGAAGTGATGTTTATCATGCTACATTACGTCATCTAAAGTGTAGCAAATATCATTGGGATCCACGTCTCCTTGCTGAGAAACGCAAAATCTCTGAAAAAAGTGTAAATAAAAAATTAGGAAAATTAAATGTCATAAAGGTTGATAAAAATGACGAACCTGAGGAGGTAAACTGGTTACCTTTGACTGCATATACTCCTGAGCCAATTGACACAGAAGATTTATTACAACTCGCTGAGGAAGATGGATTGGAAGAAGTCATTGAAACAACAACGGAAGCCAAAGATAATAATCCATTACTATTAAAGAATAGTAAAGAGAGCGAATATGAAAGCAAAAGTAACGACACTCTGAATCAACAACACTCAAACGAGCAAAAAGATGAACCAAAGTACATCAGTTCAAAGTCTCCAGAAGTTGTAACCAAAATGCCCGTTGATATCTACAAATTAAGAAAAGCTAAAGTGAAGTCTCTAATGAAATTGCAATACCAAAAGAAAAATCACTTCCCTAAAAATCGATATAACAAAAGCAAGTTCCACTTAAAGAAAATGATTTTGGCTAAACAAAAAGAGAACCAAGAGAGAATGGAAAAACAAGATTATGACGATAACTTTATCGGAAAATACGACTTAAAAAATAGCATTCACTTCTCATAATAAAAAAATGTTTCCGAGTATAGTATTTAATTTCTTTTAAGGCTAGCCTCACACCAACATCAGAAAGTTTGAATGATGTTGTGAAGCTTCGAGTATTCAAACCTCGGTGCACGAAATTATGGCTCCGTTTTTATTTTTTGTCCAACACATCATGCAAACGATGACTCCTATCCAATGTACTAGCTTATTTCTAACCATTATACACGACAGAATATTTATATATTTATATATAAACTAAAATGAAAATTAAATTAAATGTAAATTTTAAAAAAAAAAAGTGACCAAAAAGTTTTGCAGCTCCTCCAATTTTAGACTTGTCGTACACTGGCGATTTTTGTTGTGTGAAACTCGTTCGAATTTCCAGAAATACTTAACAAAAGAGGGATATTTTTTTTTTTGCAATATTTGTAAATATAAACTAAAGTAAAAATAAAAATAAAGAAAATTAAATTTAAAATTAAAAAATATAAAAAAAATTTTGTTGCTCCTCAAATATGAAAATAAATTTCATTCATTTTAAAATTTTTGAAATTCGAGCAAAAATTGTATGAGCTTCATACAAAAATATAGCTAATGTAAGACTAGTGTTTAAAAAAAAAAAATTTTTGCCGGTTCCCACCCCGGCTCCGGCTCCGGCTCCGGCTCCGGCTCCAAAGTTTATAAATTTTCCCGACTGACTACGGTCTTCATCTAGAAAAAAAATTCTGCTCCCCCTTCGACTCCGATCCCCATTATTTTACAATGAAAAATATTTTACCTCCTGTTCAAGCTCCACCCAAAAAAAAAAAAAAAAAAAAGATTTTCGGCTCTCGGCTCTCGGCTCTCGGCTCTCGGCTCCCGGCTCCAGCTCCGATTCCACATTCATGGTTTGAACATATATGCTTGTCAAAGGGAGCAAAACTTCATTAATCGTCAACTAACTGACTGTAGCTTGTGTGGCTAGCCTTATTATTATTATTAGTAATAGAAAAAATACTTTATCACACACACACTCGGTTTTTAATCACAATGATTAAAAATCGAAGCAGAAAAAAAAAAAATTCGATGTCAGGTTTTTTTGAATCGTTCGATCAAATGAAAAATTTAGGTTTTGCTAGGTTAGGTTAGGTTAGGCTACCTTGCAATTTTAGGTTTTGCTAGGTTAGGTTAGGTTAGGCTACCTTGCAATTTGTCTACCCCTACACAAAGTGTAGGTTTTGCTAGGTT
>JABUQX010059127.1:67500-69178 GCA_015478945.1 Trachelipus rathkii | reverse complement strand
CTATATATATATATATATATATATATATATATATATTATTATATATATATTATATATATATATTATATATATATATATATATATGGGTTGAAATGGACAGTCTAGATAGGCCTATGAGGCTTCTTAAGGTATTATTCGTGATTTATTATTTATTATGGGTTGACTGGGATGGGACATTCTAGAGTGGCCAATGCGGCTTCTTATTATTAACTTTTTATTGGTTGACTGGGACAGTCTAAAGGACCATGCGGGCTTCTTAAGTATTATTTATTTATATGGGTAGACCTGGAACATCTAGAGGGGTTAATGCAGTTTCTTAATTATTATTCAGAATTAACTCCTCTAGAATGTCCCATAACCCTCTAGAATGTTTCCAGTCAACCATAATAAATAAGAATAATATTTAATTAAGAAGCCGCATGTCCTTTTTAGACTGTCCAGTCAACCAATAAAAATAATAATTAAGAACCCGCATGCGGCCCATCTAAAATGTCCCAGTCAACCCATAGTAAATAATAAATAAGTAATAATAATAATAAAGCCGTAGGGCCTATCTAGACTGTCCCAGGCATAATAATAATTAAATAATTAAAAATTAAATAATTAAGCCACATTGATCCCTCTAGAATTGTCCCAAGTCAACTCATTTTAAATTAAGAAATAAATCACTTAAGAAGGCCGATTGTCCTTTTTAGGACTGTCCCAAGTCACAATAAAAATAATACAGAGAGCCGCATATTAGCCCCTCTAGGAATGTTCCAGTTCAACCCATAAAATTAAGAATTAAGAATTATTTTAATAATAATTAATGTAATTAGTGAATAGTATTATAATTAAGAAAGCCACATGAGCTACTAGGGACTGCCAGTCAACCAACAATATTAATAATTAGAATAATAATTTTTAATGGAAATAATACTCTAGAATGTCCCAGTCCATCCATAATAATTAATAAATAAGAATAATAATCCAGAAGCCGCATGGGCCTATCAGACTGTCCCAGTCAATTCATAATAATTAATAACTAAGAATAATTTATTCTTAATTATTAATTGTTTATGGGTTGACTGGGGACGTCTAGATAGGCCCATTGGGGCTTCTGGAATTATTATTCTTAATTTAGTTTAATTTTGTTTGGGTGACTGAAAAAGTCTTAGTATGCCATTTGTAGCTTCTTTAATTATAAATACCTTCATGAAATTACATTAATTATTATTAAAAATTATTTAAATTCTTAATTTTATGGGTTGACTGGGACATTCTAGAGGGGCCAATGTGGCTTCTCAATTATTAATTTTTATTAAAAAGGACCATGCGGCTTAAGTATTATGAATATAATGACAGTAAAAAGCCACATGGGCATGTCGAGACTGTCCCAGTCAAACCACTAACCAAACATGCGCATGCAAATCCACAAAGCACCCTTAGGGCTTGTCAAATTACTGTAACTACAAATCCACCAATTGGCTTGGTCAAAACTAATGATATATATGATACCCAAACCTCGCACATGCATTAAATAACTAAGTTATGGTCACGCATGCAGTCTGACATTATAATAACTACTGTAAACTAATAACCGCCAATCTGGCTTCGTCTAAATATATTATAAGATACCAACCCATCCATATACCCATCCAACCCTTTCTTAAATTGTTGCAATCGAGTCACACTCAAA